>JBBYHL010083495.1:0-36299 GCA_038381835.1 Adansonia madagascariensis | reverse complement strand
GGGTCAATATCACATGATCACCCTACTCCTTAGCTTGTTAACCAATATCACCATCAGCCACCCTATTTGCTGGAAAAGCATTTTAAAATTTAATCCAGCCACTCTATGCACATCACAATGGTAGCAAGTTGCTTCCTACAGCCACTCTATAGCCACCATGATGACATCACCTTGTCCCCCCTTGAAAAATAGCCAAAAACACCTCCAATTTGGCTCCAAAAGCTGGTATAAATGGACCACTTCTATCTCAGCTAAAAAAGGTTAGATTCCAGCTCATTTACACTTCCAAAAACACACTCATACACCAAGAAAACCAAATCCCTTAGCTTTCACCCACCACCCAAAAACAGCCCCAAAACATTTACTTTCATCCACTACACACACCAAAAATCACCCTCATCCATACCAGAACCAAAACCTCATCATTTTTCTCTTTTTCTTGCTTTTTAACGATAAGGAAAAGATGAAAATTCAAGCCATCTCTACTGCTCAAATTGTTTGGCCAAGAAGTGAAGTTTTGTTGGTATAACTTCTCACTTTATCACTTTCAATTTCTATTTTTTTAGCGTCATCATCATTTTGGGGAGCTCTCCTTATCATGCATTATTGTGGCTTTTGGTTTGGTAGTTTAGGATTTGGATGCCTTAATGCCCTTTTTATGTGCAAAATACCTTATTTCATCCTCAATAGTTTGATATCTCCTACTTATGCATTTTTTTCCATGTTCATGCATCTTGTTATCATCAATCCATGTATAAATCATTAGCCTAACACATTTTAAGCACATTTACACATTAACTTGCATGAATCATTGTCATTTTCAGCATCCATAACATTTTCTTTATCTAGGTCATTAGTAAAATTAGGTCCCCATTCATGTTATGTGCCATCCTTATGTATGTTTGTTGTCAAAATGCATGTTTGATGGATGATAACAAATGATTTTTGAAACCCCCCAAGCCAAGCATGTTAACCTTAACCAATGAGGATTAGCATGGACTTAGCATTTTCCTTAAAGCTAGCAAAATATCTTAGGGAAAATTAAGTTTTTCAGATCTGAAATCTTGGTTAAACAAGCTCAAATCTTCTGATTTTGAAATGAAAATGGTCTTACAACTATCCCCTAAATGTTTGTGCTTTGTTCTTGAGTCAAAACCTTGAGTGGTATGATCAACGGGCTGTTCCATCATCCCAAACTACTCCGGGACTGTGCAAATGAGTTAGTGATTCTCATGCTACTCTTTCCCTTCAGTCATAGATGTTCGAACGTCAATAAGTCGAGTTTGGACCCGTAGACAAAAAAATGAGAAATATCTCCTGCTTTGCCTTATTCCCTGCTGGCATCACAACTGTTGCAAATTGAAAAATCACTTTAAAATCCTAAACGATTTTTCATGAATTTTTTGATATTTTTCTATCAAAGCATGTCGAATTATCTTTAAAAATATTTCCTATTCACCCCTGGATCATTCCTAATAAGAGAGTTATGATTTTTCAAGTCTAAACTATCTGAAACCTTTGGAATCTGAACATGTATTCTGGTTGGGCCATTTACGCCCCCTAAATGATTTTTCCAAAATTTTCAAACATTTTTCCTAAAATGTTAATGAAATTCCCTTTTTTGAAAACATATTATTTGTAATTTTTCGATACCAAATATGTTCGAAATGATTTTTCAAATTTTGACACTCCTTGTCCCTCATATGCTCTGCTAGCAGTACAATCAATCCAGACTTGAAAATTTATTCCCTCAGAAAGTTTCTTTTCAGGGTAGTGGGAATATTTTTAGGATGGCCCTCATCAAGTCACCTTTATAACGGTGTCTTGTCCACCTTCTAAATCCTTCGAGCCAATTTAGAATAAATTCAGGAAGTAAGATAGCGCGATGTTGTCCCCTATTTTCATTTTTGGTAAAATTTGAGTTGTTTTCCCGAATTTCATCTCAAGACATTTGAATGTCTCTGTATCACTCCGATCAGACTTGAGAACATGCTTTGACCCCCTATTGGCTTGTATCAAGGCACAAACACATTTTACATCTTTACCATCCTTATTCATAATAAATCTTTTTGCCAAAAATTGTCAAATGCTCACCCATTTTCTAAATCATGAAGTTTTGTCATCCATGGGGATACTCCAACACTGCCTTTTCGAGGGGACACTCCAACCCTGTTTTTCAAAATTATCAAAATGAAAATCTTCATTTGTCAAAATTAATTATCATCCATGAGGATACTCCAACCCCATCTTTCCGAAGGGATACTTCGACCCTGTCTTTCAATTGTAATTAAATTCTTCTCCTTCCCGGATCTCCATGAATATGTCAAACAAATCTCATTTAATCAAGAAATCCAGATGCATCTTGAAAAATGGTCGATTCGGTTATTCCTAGATAATCGATGCCAATAGCGAGATAAGTTCCCATAGTCCACCCATTTTCTTTATGATTGCATCGAATGATCCATGTTATGTTATTTCATTTATTATCTTATTAACATGATTTCTTTGTGATGATTATTTGCATTCATATTTTCAAATCGTTTCAAATAAATTAAAGGTAATGTTCGTATGGGTATCTCTCCAGTGCCCAAAGTGGAACATTTTGTTTTGAAAGTAAAATCTAGAGGTCATTTTTATCGAAAATCTCTATATTCCTCATCTCTTCGGGGCGTATATAAGGTTAAATCTTTTTCATCAAAACCTAGATTGTATTTTTATAAGATTCATGCATTAAAATAGGGTTATATTGAAATAATGACAAGTTAAGATCGAAAGAATCAAAATCAAGATAAGACATAGCTAGAAGGTACCGATTTTGGGCATCGTGAAGAGGTTCATACCTTATCGCGCGTAACCAACTCCCAAACCCAAAGGGTGAATCTTTGCATTACGTAGACCATGGGATCAATGTTTTGAGTTTTGTAACTCAAAACATAGGTTTCAATAGGCATCTGATCATGCCTAGCTCGAAATAATCAGTGGCGACTCTAAGTGTTGGCCATTTCATGAGGGTCATACGAGACCACTAAGATGAGTGATTCATCTTATGGTCCCCTTCACTATGTCATAAGTCGAGAATCTATATTTTCTCATTCTCATCACAACGCCGAAGAATAGTCTCAATCAATAAGACACTTCCAAGTCAAGAAAGTATTTTAAGTCATACACACCCATAGATCCACAAGGATCCACCCTGGGTTATGTTGCAACATCACATATCCAAATGAGGAAAATATGTTTATGATGCCCAATCATAAAAAATGGATATAATTATGAGAATCCATTTTGTTTCTATTGGTGGATGAACTAGATGAAAGAAAAGCTTTTCTTGTTAAATCAAAGCATCACTACCATGTCTCCTAAAAAGGAGAATATGTTTCTGATGCTCAATTAAGAAAAGAATGGTCATAATTATGAAAATCCATGTTCATCTTTTTTGGTAGTTCGAATTTGATTTTATAAAAAATGGTCGAAAGAAAAGCTTTTCATGTTAAAGCAAAGAATTAACATCATGTATCACAATGACGAGAATATATTTATAATGCCCAATCAGTGAAAGTGTGGATAGAATTATAAAAATTGATGTTCATCTCTTTTGGCAGATGAACATTGATTCTATGAAAAATAGTGGAAAGAAAAGCTTTTCTTGTTAAACCAAAGCCTCAATATCATGCATCCTAATGGCAAGACTATGTTTATAATGCCCAATCAAGAAATGAATAGATATAGTTATGAAGGCCCAGGTTCATATCTTTTAGCAAACAAGCTTTGATTCTAAGGAATGTGGAGGAAAGAAAAGCTTTTCCTGTTAAACAAAAGCATCAATATCATGTATCCCAAGAAGGAAATGTGTTTATGATGCCCAATCATGAAAAAAATGGATATAATTATGAGAATCTGTGTTTGTCTCTTTTGGCTGATAAACTATGATTCTACTAAAAATGGTTTACAAAAAAGATTCTCTTGTTAAACCAAAGCATCTATATCACGTATTCCAATAAGAAGAATTTGTTTATGATGCCCAATGATGAAAACAAGGAATATGATTACAAAATTCGATGTCCATCTTTTTTGGCAGATGAACTTTGATTCTAAGGACATGATGGAAGGAAAAGCATTTCCTGTTAAGCCAAAGCACTAATGTCATATATCCCAAAGAGGAGAATGTGTTTATGACGCCTAATCATGAAAAGAGTGGATATAATTGTGGGAGTCTATATTCATCTTTTTTTGTAGATGAACTTTGATTCTGAGAAAAATGGCAAAAAAAAAAGCTTTTCTTGTTAAGCCAAAGCATCAATATCATGTATCCCAATGAGAAGAATATGTTCATGATGCTTACTTATGAAAAGAACAAATGTGATTATAAAATTTCATGTTTGTATCTTTAACCAGATGAACTATGATTCTATGGAAAATGCTAGAAAGAAAAACTTTTCCTATTAAATGAAAGCATCAATATCATTTTTCCCAATAAGGAAAACATATTTATGATGCCTAATCAAGAATAGAGAGGATATAATTATGAAAATCCATGTTCATCTTTATTGCCAGATGAACTTTGATTCCATGGAAAATATTAGAAAAAAATGCTTTTCTTGCAAAACCAAAGCACCAATATCATGTTTCCCAATGAAAACAATGTGTTTATATGCCCAATCATGAGAGGAAAGGATATAATTACAAAAATCAATGTTCATCACTTTCGGTGATAAACTTTAATTCTATCAAAAATGGTAAAAAAACACTTTTCATGTTAAACCAATGCATCAATATCATATATCCCAATAAGGAGAATATGTTTATGATGCCTAGTCAATAAGAATGGATAGAATTACAAAAATCCATGTTTGTCTCTTTTAGTAGATGAACTTTGATTCTATGAGAAATGGTGGAAGGAAAAGGTTTTCTTGTTACACCAAAGCATTAATATCATGCATCCTAATGAGGAGACCATGTTTATGATGCCCAATCAAGAGAAGAATAGATATAATTAAGAGAATCCAAGTTCATCTCTTTTGGCAGAAAAACTTTGATTCTAAGGAAAATGGTGTAAAGAAAGCTTTTTCTGTTAAGCCAAAGCATCAATATCATGTATCCCAATGAAAAAAATGTGTTTATGATGCCTAACCACGAAAGGAGTGGATATAATCATGAAAAAACCAAGTTTATCTCTTTTGGTGATGAAGTTTGATTTTACAAATATGGTGGAAGAAAAATTTTTCTTGTTAAAGCAAACATCAACATTGTGAATCCTAATTAGGAGATTGTGTTTATGATGTTGAATCGGGAAAAGAATCAATATAATTATAAAAATCTATGTTTGTTTCTTTTTGCATATAAACTTTGACTCTAAAGGAAATGGTAAAGAGAAAAGTTGTTCTTGTTAAACCTCAAGGAGAAAATTATGTTTATGATGCCCAATCATGAAGAGAATGGATATAATTATGAGAAGCCATGTTCTTCTATTTTCACAGATGAACATTGATCCAAAGGTAAATAGTTGAAAGACAAGATTCTTTTATTAAAGCAAAGCATCAATATCATGCATCCCAATAAGGAAAATGTGTTTATGATGCCCAATCATAAGAAGAACGGATATGATTACCAAATTCCTTGTTCATCTCATTTGGCAAACAAACTATGATTCTATGAAAAGTGGTGGGGAAATAAGCTTTTCATGTTGAACAAAAGCTTTAATATCATTTTCCCAATAGAGAAAATGTGTTTATGATGCCAATCAAGAATAGAATGGATATAAGTACAAAAATCCATGTTCATGTCTCTTAGCAAATAAACTTAGATCTACATAAAATATTGGAAAGAAAAAGCTTTTTCTTGTGAAACCAAAGCATCAATATCACATATCCTAATAAGGAGAATATGTTTATGATGCTGAGTAAGGAAAAAAATAGACATAGTTATGAGAATACATGTTTGTGTCTTTTGGTGGATGATTTTATAGAAAATGGTGGAAAGATAAGCTTTTCCTGTTAAACTAATGCATGAATATCCTATATCCCCATGAGGAAAATGTGTTTATGATGCTGAATCAAGAACAAAATGGATATAATTATGAAAATTTATGTTCGTCTCTCTTTGGCACATGAACCTTGGTTCTAAGAAAAATGGTGGAAAAAAAAGCTTTACTTATTAAACCAAAGCAATAATTTCATATATCCTAAAGAGCAGATTGTGTTTATGATGCCCAAGGATGAAAAGAATGGATATAATTACAAAAATCCATGTTCGCCTCCTTTCGTGAATAAACTTTGATTCTAAGGAAAATGGTGGAAAGAAAAGTTTTTCTTGTTAAACTAAGGCATTGATATCATGCACCCAATGAAGAGACTATGTTTATGATGCCCAATCAAGAAAAGAATAGATATAATTATGAAAACCCAAGTACATCCCTTTTGGCAGACAAACTTTAATTTTAAGGAAAATGGTGGAAAAAAAAAACTTTTCTTGTTAAACCAAAGCATCAATATCCTGTATCCCAATAAGGAACTGAGATTTTGATGCTTAATAAGGAAAATAATAGATATAGTTACGAAAATCCACGTTCATCTCTTTTGGCAACGAACATTGATTCTAAGGAAAGTGGTGAAAATAAAAGCTTTTCTTTTTAAATCAAAGCATCAATATCATGCACCCTAATGATGGGAGTGTGTTTATGTGCCCAATCAGAACAAGAATAGGTAGAATTATGAAATTTAGTGTTTGCCTCTTTTGGCAGATGAACTTTGATTCCATAAAAATTATAAAATGAAAAGCATTTTTGGTTAAACCAAAGCGTCAATATCATGTATCCCATAGAGGAGACTGAGTTTATGATGCCTAATAAGGAAAAGAATAGGTATAGTTACGAAAATCCGAGTTCATCTCTTTTGGCAAATGAACTTTACTTCTAAGAAAAATGGTGGAAAGAAAAAAATTTTATTGTTCCAAAGCATCAATATCTTGCATCTCAATAAAGAGAATGTGTTTATGATGTCCAATCAGTAAAAGAATCGGTAGAATTATAAAATTCCATGTTCATCTCTTTTTACAGATAAACTCTAATTCTACGAAAAATAATGGAATGAAAAGCATTTCTGGTTAAACTAAAGCATCAATATCATGTATCCCAAAGAGGAGACTGAGTTTTTGATGCCCAATAAGGAAAAAATAAATGTAGTTACGAAAATCTAGGTTTATCTCTTTTCACAAGCGAACATTAATTTTAAGGAAAATGGCGAAGATAAAAGCTTTTCTTGTTAAACCAAATCATCAATATCATTTATCCTAAAGAGCAAATATGTTCATGAGGCTTAATCAATAAAAGAATGGATAAAATTATGAAAATCCATGTTTATCTCTTTTGGCGAATGAACTTTGATTCTACAAAAAATAGTGGAATGAAAAGCATTTTTGGGTAAACCAAAGCATCAATATCATGCATTCCAATGAGGAGACTGAGTTCATGATGCCCCATAAGGAAAAGAATAGATATAGTTATGAAAATCCAAGTTTGTCTCTTTTGGCAAACGAACTTTAATTTTAAGGAAAATGGTGGAAAGAAAAACTTTCTTCTTAAATTGAAGCATCAATATCATGCATTCCAATGAGAAGAATGTGTTTATGATGTCCAATTAGTAAAAGAATGGGTAGAATTATGAAATTCCATGTTCGTCTCCTTTGGCAAATAAAGTTTGATTCTGGGAAAAATAGTAGAATGAAAAGTATTTTCAGTTAAAGCGAAACATCAATATCATGTATCCTAATGAGGAGACTAAGTTTGTGATGTCCAATAAGGAAAAGAATAGATATAGTTACGAAATCCAAGTTTATCTCTATTGGCAGACGAATGTTGATTTTAAGGAAAATGGTGAAAATAAAAGCTTTTCCTGTTAAACTAAAGCATCAATATCATTTATCCCAAAAAGGAAATGAGCTTATTATGCCTAATCAGTAAAAGGCTGGAAAGAATTATGAAAATCCATATTCATCTTTTTTGGTAGATAAACTTTGGTTCTACAAAAAATAGTTTAATGAAAAGCATTTTCAATTAAACTGAAGCATTAATATTATGTATGCCATTGAGGAGACTGAGTTTTTGATGCCTAATAAGAAAAAAATAGATATAGTTATGAAAATCTAAGTTCACCCTTTTTCGTAGAAGGACTTTAACTTTTAAGAAAATGGTGCAAGGAAAAGCTTTTCTTGTTAAACCAAAGCATCAATATCATGCATCCCAATAAGGAGAATATGTTTATGATGCCCAATCAGTAAAAGAATGGGTAGAATTACAACCTCTTTTGGCAAATTATCTTTTATTCTATGTAAAATAGTGGAGTAAAAAGCATTTTCGGTTAAACCAAAGCATCAATATCATTTATCCCAAAGAGGAAACGTGCTTATCATGCTTAATCAGTAAAAGGATTGATAGAATTATGAAAATCAATGTTCGTCTCTTTTGGTGGAAGAACTTTGATTCTACGAAAAATAGTGGATGAAAAGCATTTTCAGTTAAACTGAAGCATCAATATTATGTATCAAACAAAAAGACTGATTTTTTTATGCCCAATAAGGAAAGAAATATATATAGCTACAAAAATCCAAGTTTATGTTATTTGGCAGACGAACATTGATTTTAAGGAAAATGGTGAAGTGAAAAGCTTTTCTTGTTAAACCAAAGCATCAATACCATTTATCCCAAAGAAGAAATGTGTTTATCATGCCTAATTAGTAAAAGAATGGATAGAATTATGAAAATCAATGTCCGTCTCTTTTAGTGGATGAACTTTGATTCTACAAGAAATGGTGGAATGAAATTCATTTCTGGTTAAACCGAAGCATCAATATCATGTATCCCAATGAGAAGGCTGAGATTGTGATGCTTAATAAGAAAAAGAATAGATATAGTTTAATTTTGGCAGTTGAACTTTAATTTTAAGGAAAATGGTGGAAAAAAACTTTTCTTGTTCAACCAAAGTATCAATATTATGCATTCCAATAGAGAGAATGTGTTTATGATGTCCAATCAGTAAAAGAATAGGTAGATTTATGAAATTCCATATTCATCTCTTTTAGAGGATGAACTTTGATTCTACAAAAAATAATGGAATGAAAAGCAATTTTTGTTAAACTAAAGCTTCAATATCATGTATCCCAATGAGGAGACTGAGTTCATGATGCCCAATAAGGAAAAGAATAGATATTGTTACAAAAATCCACATTTATCTTTTGTGGCAGATGAGCATTGATTTTATGGAAAATGGTGAAAATAATAGCTTTTCTTGTTAAAACAAAACATCAATATCATTTATCCTAAAAAGGAAATGTGTTTACAATGCCTAATTAGTAAAAGAATGGATATAATTATGAAAATCCATGTTCATCTTTTTTGGCAGATGAACTTTGATTTTATGAAAAATAATTAAATGAAAAGCATTTTCGGTTAAATTGAAGCATCAATATTATGTATCCAATAAGGAGACTGAGTTTATGATGCCTAATAATGAAAAGAATAGATATAGCTATGAATATCCAAGTTTATCTCTTCTGGCAGATGAACATTAATTTTAAAGAAAATTTAAAAAGAAAAGGCTTTTCTTGTTAATCTAAAGCATCAATATCATTTATCACAGAGAGGAAATGTGTCTATCATGCCTAATCAATAAAAGAATGGATAGAATTATGAAAATCAAAGTTTGTCTCTTTTGGTGGATAAACTTTAATTCTATAAAAAATGGTGGAATGAAAAGCATTTTTGTTTAAACCGAAGCATCAATACCATGTATCCCAATGAGGAGACTAAGTTTACAATGCCCAATAAGGAAAAGAATGGATATTGTTATGAAAGTCCAAGTTTATCTCTTTTGGTAGATGAACATTGATTTTAAAGAAAATAGTGAAAATAAAAGCTTTTCTTGTTAAAGTAAAGCATCAATATCATGCACCCCAATGAGGAGAATGTGCTTATAATGCCAAATGAATAAAAAATAGGTAGAATTAAAAAATTCCATGTGTGCCACTTTTGACTGATAAACATTGGCTCTACGAGAAATAATGGAATGAAAAGCTTTTCTTGTTAAACCAAAGCATCAATATCATGCATTCCAATAAGGAGAATGTATTTAAGATGCCCAATCAGTAAAAAAATAGGTAGAATTAGGAAATACCATGTTCGTCTCTTTTCGTGGATGAACTTTGATTCTACAAAAAAATAATGGAATGAAAAGCATTTCTGGTTAAACTAAAGCATCAATATCATTTATCTTAATTAGGAGACTGAGTTTGTGATGCACAGTAAGGAAAAGAATCGATATAGTTATGAAAATCTACGGTTATCTCTTTTGGTAGATGAACATTGATCTTAAGGAAAATGGTGAAAATTAAAGTTTTTCTTGTTAAAGGAAAGCATCAATATCATGCATCCCCATGAGGAGAATATGTTTATGATGCCCAATCAGTAAAAGAATAGGTAGAATTATGAAATTCCGTGTTCACCTTTGATTCTATGAAAAATAGTGGAATGAAAAGCAATTTCGGTTAAAGTGAAGCATCAAAATATGTATCCCAATGAGGAGACTGAGTTTGTAATGCCTAATAAGGAAAAGCATAGATATAATTATGAAATTCAAGTTCATCTCTTTTAGCAGACAAACATTGATTTTAAGGAAAATGGTGAAAATAAAAGCTTTTCTTGTCAAACCAAAGCATCAATATCTTTTATCTCATAGGAGATATGTGTTTATGATGCCTAATCAGTAAAAGAATGGATAGATTTATGAAAATCCATTTCATCTCTTTTGGTGGATGAACTTTGATTCTATGAAAAATAGTGGAATGAAAAGCATTTTTGATTAAAACTAAGCGTCAATGTCATGTATCCCAATGAAAAGCCTGAGTTTATGATGCCCAATAAGGAAAAAAATAGATATAGTTACAAAAATCTAAGTTCATCCCTTTTTGCAGATGAACTTTAATTTTTAGGAAAATAGTGGAAATAACAGCTTTTCCTGTTAAACTAAAGCATCAATATCATGCATCCCATTAAAGAGAATATGCTTATGATGCCTAATTAGTAAAAAAATAGTAGAATTATAAAATTCCATGTTCATTTCTTTTGGTAGATTGTCTTTAATTCTACTAAAAATAATGGAATAAAACTATTTCCAATTAAACCAAAGCATTAACATTATGTATCACAATAAAGAGACTAAGTTTATATTGCCCAATTAGGAAAATAATAGAAATAGTTACGAAAATCTAGGTTCATCTCTTTTGGCAGATGAACTTTAATTTTAAGGAAAATGGTGGAAAAAAACTTTTCCTGTTGAACCAAAGCATCAATATCATGCATCCCAATAAAGAGAATTTGTTTATCATGCCCAATCAGTAAAGGAATAGGTAGAATTATGAAATTACATGTTCGTCTCTTTTGGCAGATGAACTTTGATTCTACAAAAAAAATAGAATGAAAAGCATTTCTGGTTAAACTATAGCATCACTATAATGTATCCCAACGAAGAGATTGAGTTTGCGATGCCCAATAAGGAAAAGAATAGATATAGTTATGAAAATCCATGTTTATCTTTTGTGGTAGACAAATAATGATTTTAAGAAAAATGGTGAAAATGAAAGTTTTCTTGCTAAACTAAAACATCAATAGCATTTAACCCAAAGAGGAAATGTGTTTATGATGCCTAATCAGTAAAAGAATGGATAGAATTATGAAAATCCATTTTCGCCTCTTTTGGTGGATGAACTTTGATTCTACAAAAATAGTGGAATGAAAAGCATTTTCGGTTAAACTGAAGCATCAATATAATGTATCTGAATGAAGAGACTAAGTTTATGATGCTCAATAAGGAAAAAAATAAATAGAGTTACGAAAATCCAAGTTTTATCTTTTTTAGCAGACAAACAATGATTTTAAGGAAAAAAGTGGTGAAATAAAAGCTTTTCTTGTTAAATCAAAGCATCAATATCATGACCCCAATGAGGAGAATGTGTTTATCATATCCAATAAGTAAAAGAATAGGTAGAATAATGAAATTCCATATTCGCCTCTTTTGTAGGATAAACATTGATTCTATGAAAAATACTCGAATGAAAAGCATTTTAAGTTAAACCAAAGCATCAATATCATGTATCCTAATAAGGCGACTAAGTTTATGATGCCCAATAAGGAAAATAGTAGATATAGTTATGAAAATCTAAGTTCATCTCTTTTGACAAACAAACTTTAATTTTAAGGAAAATGGTGGAAAAAAAACCTTCTCTCATTCAACCAAAGCATCAATATCATGCATTGCAATAAAGAGAATGTGTTTATGATGCCCAATTAGTAAAAGAATGGGTAGAATTATGAAATTCCATGTTCATCTTTTTTCATGGATGAACTTTGATTCTACAAAAAATAATGGAATGAAAAGCATTTTTGGTTAAACTAAAGCATCAATATAATGTATCCAATAAGGAGACTGAGTTTTTGATGCCCAGTAAGGAAAAAATAGATAGAGCTATGAAAATCCAAGTTTATCTTTTTTGGCAGACAAACATTGATTTAAGGAAAATGGCAAAAATTAAAGCTTTTCTTGTTAAACAAAGCATCAGTATCATTTATCCTAACAAGTAGATGTATTTATGAAGCTTAATCCGTAAAAAAAATGGATAAAATTATTAAAATCTATGATCATCTCTTTTGACGGATGGACTTTGATTCTATGAAAATAAGTGGAATGAAAAGCATTTTCAGTTAAATAGAAGCATCAATATCAAGCATCCCAATGAGGAGACTGAGTTTATGATGCCTACTAAGGAAAAGAATAGATATAGTTACAAAAATCCAAGTTCATCTCTTTTAATAGATGAACATTGATTTTAAGGAAAATGGTGGAAAGAAAAGCTTTTCTTCTCAAACCAAAGCGTCAATGTCAAGCATCCCAATAAGGAAAATATGTTTATGATGCCCAGTCAGTAAAAGAATAGGTAGAATTATGAAATTCCTTGTCCATCTCTTTTGGTGGATAAACTTTGATTGTACAAAAAATTATGAAATGAAAAGCATTTCTTATTAAACCGAAGCATCAATATCACGTATCCTAATTAGGAGACTGAGTTTATGATGCCCAATAAGGAGAAGAATATATATGGTTATGAAAATCCAAGTTTATCGTTTTTGGCAGATGGACATTCATTATAAGGAAAATGGTGAAAATAAAAGCTTTTCTTGTTAAATCAAAGCATCAATATCATTTATCTCAAAGAGGAAATGTCTTTATGATGCTTAATCAGTACAATAATGGATATAATTATTAAAATCCATGTTCGTCCCAAAGAGGAAATGTCTTTATGATGCTTCATCAGTAAAATAATGGATTATAATTATTAAAATTTATGTTCGTCCGTTTTAGTAGATAAACTTTAATTCTACGAAAAATAGTGGAATGAAAAGCATTTTTGATTAAATCGAAGTATCAATATCATGCATCCTAATGAGGATACTCCATTTATGCTGCCCAAAAAAAAGAAAAACAGATATAGTTACGACAATCCAAGTTCATCCCTTTTCGTAGACAAACTTTAATTTTTAGGAAAATGGTGAAAAAAAAGCTTTTCTGCTTAAACCAAAGCATCAATATCATGCATCCCAATAAGGAGAATGTGATTATGATGCCAAATCAGTAAAAGAATAGGTAGAATTATGAAATTCCATGTTCATCTCTTTTCATGGATGAACTTTGATTCTTAATGGAATGAAAAGCATTTCTGGTTAAACTAAAGCATAAATATCATGTATCCTAATTAGTAGACTAAGTTTATGATACCCAGTAAGGAAAAGAATAGGAATAGTTACAAAAATCTACATTTATCTCTTTTGGCAAACGAACATTTATTTTAAGAAAAATGGTGAACATAAAAGCTTTCCATGATAAACCAAAACATCAATATCATTTATCCCAAAAAGGAAATATGTTTACCATGCCTAATTAATAAAAGAATGGATAAATTATGAAAATCCATGTTCGTCATTCTTGGTGGATGAACTTTGATTCTATAAAAACTAATGGAATAAAAAACATTTTCGGTTAAAATAAAGCATCAATATCATGCATCCTAATGAAGAGATTGAGTTTATGATGCCTAATAAGGAAAAGAATAGATATAGTTACGAAAATTCAAGTTCATCTCTTTTGGCAGATGAACTTTGATTTTAAGGAAAATGGTGGAAAGAAAAGCTTTTCTTGTTAAACCAAAGCATCAATATCATGCATCCTAATGAGAAGAACGTGTTTATGATGCCCAATCAGAAAAAGAATAGGTAGAATTACGAAACTCCATGTTCGCCTTTTTTGGCAGCTGAACTTTGATTATACAAAAATTAGTGGAATGAAAAGCAATTTCAGTTAAAGTGGAGAATCAAAATCATGTATTCCAATGAAGAGACAAAGTATGGGATGCCCAATAAGGAAAAAATAGGTATAATTACAAAAATTCAAGTTTATCTTTTTTAGCAGACGAACATTGATTTTAAAGAAAATGGTGGAAATAAAAGCTTTTCTTGTTAAACCAAAGCATCGATATCTTTTATCCTATGAAGGAAATGTGTTTATGATGCCTAATCAATAAAAGAATAGATAGAATTAAGAAAATCCATGTTCATCTCATTTGGCGGATTAACTTTGATTCTAAAAAAATAATGGAATGAAAAACATTTTCAATTAATGAAGAGATTGAGTTTATGATGCCTAATAGGGAAAAAATAGATATATTTACAAAAATCTAGTTCATTCCTTTTTGCAGATGAACTTTAATTTTTAAGAAAACAATGGAAGGAAAAGCTCTTCTTGTTAAACTAAAGCATCAATATCATGCTTCCTAATGCATCCCAATAAGGAGCATATGTTTATGATGCCCAATTAGTAAAGGAATGGGTAAAATTATGAAATTCCATGTTCGTCTCTCTTTGTAGATTATCTTTGACTCTACTAAAAATAGTGGAACAAAAGCATTTTTGGTTAAACCAAAGCATCATCATCATGTATCCCAATAAAGAGACTAAGTTTATGATGCCCAGTAAGGAAAAAAATAGACAGTTACAAAAACCCAAGTTTATCTTTTGTGGCAAATGAACATAGATTTTAAGGAAAATGGTGAAGAAAAACTTTTTTTGTTCAACCAAAGAATCAATATCATGCATCCCAATAAGGAGAATATGTTTATATGCCCAATCAGTAAAAAAATGGGTAGAATCATAAAATTCCATGTTTATCTCTTTAGGCAAATGAAATTTAATTCTGCGAATAATAATGGAATGAAAAGCATTTTCGATTAAACTAAAGCATCAATATTATGTATCCAATGAAGAGACTGAGCATGTGATGCCTAATAAGGAAAAGAGTAGATATAGTTATAAAAATCCACGTTTATCTTTTGTGGCAGACGAACATTGATTTTAAGGAAAATGGTGAAAATAAAAGTTTTTCTTATTAAACCAAAACATCAGTATCATTTATCCCAAAGAGGAAATGTGTTTACAATGCCTAATTAGTAAAAGAATGGATATAATTATGAAAACCATGTTTGTCTATTTTTACGGATAAACTTTGATTCTACGAAAAATAGTGGAATGAAAAGCAATTCTAATTAAACCGAAGGATCAATATTATGTATCTAATAAGGGGACTGAGTTTGTGATGCCAAATAAAGAAAAGAACAGATATAGCTATGAAAATCCAAGTTCATCTCTTTTGGTAGATAAACATTGATTTTAAGGAAAATAGTAAAAAGAAAAGATTTTCTTGTTAAACTAAAGCATTAATGTCATGCACCCCAATGAGAATGTGTTTATAATGCTCAATCAGTAAAAGAATAGGTAGAATTACAAAATTCCATGTTTGCCTCTTTTGGCTTATAAACTTTGACTCTACAAAAAATAATGGAATGAAAAGCATTTTTGATTAAACCAAAGCTTCAATATCATGTATCCCAACGAGGAGACTGAATTTATGATGCTCAATAAGGAAAAGAATAGATATAGTTACGAAAATCCTTGTTCATCTCTTTTGGCAGATGAACTTTAATTTTTTAAAAAATAGTGCAAAAAAACCTTTCTTGTTAAACCAAAGCTTCAATATCATGCATCCCAATAAAGAAATTGTGCTTGTGATGCCCAATTAGTAAAGGAATGGGTAGAATTATGAAATTCCATGCTCATCACTTTTCACAGATGAACTTTGATTCTATGAAAAATAATGGAATGAAAAGCATTTTCAACTAAACCGAAGCATCAATATGCTAATCCCAAAGAGGAGACTAAGTTTATGATGCCCAATAAGAAAAAAAATAGATATAGTTACGAAAATCCAAGTTCATCCCTTTTCCTAGATGAACTTTAATTTCAGGAAAATGGTGAAAAGAAAAGCTTTTCTTGTTAAACCAAAGCATTAATATCATGCATTCCAATAAAGAGAATGTGTTTATGGTGCCCAACTAGTAAAATAATAGGTAGAATTACAAAATTCCATATTTGTCTCATTTGGCAGATTTCTTTGATTGTACTAAAAAGAGTGGAATAAAAGGCTTTTTTGGTTAAACCAAAGCATCGATATCATGTATGCTAATGAGGAGACTAAGCTTGTGATGCTCAATAAGGAGAAGAATATAGTTAGTCATGAAGATCCAAGTTTATCTTTTTTGGCAGATGAACATTGATTTTAAGGAAAGTGGTGAAAATAAAAGCTTTTCATGTTAAATTAAAGCATCAATATTATGCACCTCAATAGGGAGAATGTGTTTATGATGCCCAATCAGTAAAAGAATAGGTAGAATTATGAAATTCCATGTTCACCTCTTTTAGTTAATGAGCTTTGGCTTTACCAAAAAAAGTGGAATGAATAGCATTTTCAATTAAACCAAAGCATCAATATCATTTATCCTAATGAGAAGACTATGTTTATGATGCCTAATTAGCAAAAGAATAGATATACTTACGAAAATCCAAGTTCACCTTTTTTGGCATATGAAGATTAATTTTAAGGAAAATAGAGGAAAGAAAAGCTTTTCTTTTTAAACCAAAGCATCTTTATTATGTATCACAATAAAGAAAATGTGTTTATGTTGCCTAATAGTAAAGGAATGGGTAGAATTATGAAAATCCATGTTTATCTCTTTTAGCAGATAAACTTTAATTATACAAAAATAGTGGAATGAAAAGCATTTTCAATTAAACTGAAGCATCAATATCATACATCCCAATGAGGAGACTCCATTTATGATGCCCAAGAAGGAAGAAATAGATATACTTACGACAATCCAAGTTCATCCCTTTTCACAGACAAACTTTAATTTTTAGGAACATGGTAAAAAGAAAAGCTTTCCTTGTTAAACTAAAGCATCAATATCATGCATCTCAATAAAGAGAATGTGTTTATGATGCCTAATTAGTAAAAGAATAGGTAGAATTATGAAATTCCATCCTTATATCTTTTCATCGATGAACATTGATTATACAAAAAATAATGGAATGAAAAGCATTTTCGGTTAAACTAAAGCATCAATATCATGTATCCCAATTAGCAGACTGAATTTGTGATGCCCAGCAAGGAAAAAATAGGTATAGTTACAAAAATCTATGTTTATCTCTTTTGGCAAATGAACATTGATTTAGGAAAATTGGTAAAAATAAAAGCTTTCTTTGTTAAACCAAAACATTAATATCATTTATCCTAAACACAAAATGCGTTTATGATGCCTAATTAGTAAAAGAATGGGTAAAATTATGAAAATCCATGTTCATCACTTTTGTCGGATGAACTTTGATTCTACAAAAAATAGTGGAATGAAAAGAATTTTCAATTAAATTAAAGTAACAATATCATGCATCCCAATGAGGAGACTGAGTTTATGATGCCCAATAAGGAAAAGAATAGATATAGTTATGAAAATCCAAGTTCATCTCTTTTGGTAGACGAACTTTGATTTTAAGGAAAATGGTGAAAAGAAAAGCTTTTCTTGTTAAACCAAAGCATCAAATCATGCATCCCAAGGAGGAGAACGTGTTTATGATGCCTAATCAGTAAAAGAATAGGTAGAATTACCAAATTCTATGTTCGCCTTTTTTGGCAGCTGAACTTTGATTCTACAAAAAATAGTGGAATGAAAAGCAATTTTGGTTAAAGTGATGCATCAAAATCATGTATCCTAATGAGAAGACTAAGTTTGGGATGCCCAATAAGGAAAAGAAAATGTATAGTTACAAAAATTCATGGTTATCTCTTTTAATAGACGAACATTGATTTTAAGGAAAATAGTGAAAATAAAAGCTTTTCTTGTTAAACCAAAGCTTCTATATCTTTTATCCCATGGAGGAAATGTGTTTATGATGCCTAATTAGTAAATGAAGAATTATGAAAATCCTATTCGTCTCATTTGGTGGATGAACTTTGATTCTCTAAAAAATAATGGAATGAAAAGCATTTTCAATTAAACAGAAGCGTTAATATCATATATCCCAATGAAGAGGCTATGTTTATGATGCCCAATAAGGAAAAAAATAGATATAGTTATGAAAATCTAAGTTCATCCTTTTTCGTAGATAAACTTTAATTTTTAAGAAAATGATGGAAGGAAAAGCTTTTCTTATTAAACCAAAGCATTAATATCATAAGGAGAATATGTTTATGATGCCCAATCAGTAAAAGAATGGGTAGAATTATGAAATCCCATGTTTGTCTCTTTTGGCAGATTATCTTTGATTCTACTAAAAATAGTGGAATAAAATCTTTTCTGGTTAAACCAAAGCATCAACATCATGTATCCCATTAAGGAGACTAAGTTTGTGATGCCTAATAAGGAAATAGAAAAAGCTACGAAAATCTAAGTTTATCTTTTATGGTAGATGAACATAGATTTTAAGGAAAATGGTTGAAAAAACTTTTCTTGTTCAACCAAAGCATCAATGTCATGCATCCCAATAAAGAGAATATGTTTATGATGCCCAATTAGTAAAAGAATGGGTAGAATTACAAAATTCCATGTTCATCTCTTTTGGCAGATGAACTTTGATTCTATTAAAAATAATGGAATAAAAAGCATTTTCGGTTAAACTAAAGCATCAATATCATGTATCCTAATGAGGAGACTGAGTATGTGATGCCCAATAAGGAAAAAAAAAGATATAGTTATGAAAATCCATGTTTATCTTTTGTGGCAGATGAACATTGATTTTAAGGAAAATGGTGAAAATAAAAGCTTTTCTTATTAAGCCAATATAGTAATATCATTTATGCTAAAGAGCAAATGTGTTTATGATGCCTAATTAGTAGAAAAATGGATATAATTATGAAAACAATGTTTGTCTTTTTTGGCGGATAAACTTTGATTCTATGAAAAATAGTGGTATGAAAAGCGTTTCTGGTTAAACCGAAGCATCAATATTATGTATCCCATAAGGAGACTGAGTTTGTGATGCCCAATAAAGAAAGGAATTGATTTAGTCATGAAAATCCATGTTCATCTTTTTCGGCAGATGAACTTTAATTTTTTACAAAATGGTAGAAAAAAAACTTTTCTTGTTAAACCAGAGAATCAATATCATGCATCCTAATAAAGACAATGTGTTTATGATGCCCAATTAGTAAAGGAATAGGTAGAATTATGAAATTCCATGCTCCTCTCTTTTTCAAGTGAACTTTGATTATACGAAAAATAATGGAATGACAAGCATTTTTGACTAAACCGAAGCATCAACATCATTATCCCAAAGAGGAGACTAAGTTTATGATGCCCTATAAGGAAAAAAATAGATATAGTTACAAAAATCCAAGTTCATCCCTTTTCCCAGAGGAACTTTAGTTTTTAGGAAAATAGTGGAAAGAAAAGCTTTTTTTGTTAAATCAAAGCATCAATATCATGCATCCCAGTAAGGAGAATGTGTTTATGGTGCCCAACCAGCAAAATAAAGGGTAGAGTTACAAAATTCCATTTTTTGGCGGATTATCTTGGATTTTACTAAAAATAGTGGAATAAAAAGCATTTTCGGTTAAACCAAAACTTCAATATCATGTATCCCAATTAGGAGACTGAGTTTATGATGCTCAATAAGGAAAAGAATAGATGTAGCCATGAAAGTCCAAGTTTATCATTTTGGGCAGACGAACATTGATTTTAAGGAAAGTGGTGAAATAAAAGCTTTTCTTGTTAAATTAAAGCATCAATATCATGCACCCTAATGAGGAGAATGTGTTTATGATGCCTAATCAGTAAAAAAATGGGTAGAATTACAAAATTCCATGTTCACTGAAGCATCGATATCATGTATCCCAATAAGGAGAGTGAGTTTATGATGCCTAATAAGGAAAAGAATAGATATACTTACGAAAATCCAAGTTCATCTTTTTTGGTAGATGAACATTAACTCTGAGGAAAATGGAGGAAAGAAAAGCTTTTCTTTTTAAACCAAAGCATCTTTATCATGCATCCCAATAAAAAGAATATGTTTATGTTGCCCAATAGTATAGGAATGGGTAGAATTATGAAATTTCATGTTCGTCTCTTTCGGTGGATGAGCTTTGATTCTACGAAAGCTAATGGAATGAAAAGCATTTTCGATTAAACCAAAGCATCAATATCCTGTATCCTAACGATGAGACTGAGTTTATGATGCCCAATAAGGAAAAAAATAGATATGGTTACGAAAATCCAAGTTCATCCTTTTTGCAGACGAACCTTAATTTTTAGGAAAACGATGGAAAGAAATGCTTTTCTTGTTTAACCAAAGCATTAATATCTTGCATCCCAATAATGAGAATGTGTTTATGATGCCCAATGAGTAAAAGAATGGGTAGAACAATAAAATTTTATGTTTATCTCTTTTGGCGGATTATCTTTGATTTTACTAAAATAGTGGAATAAAAAGCATTTCTGGTTAAACCAAAGCATCAATATCATGTATCACAATGAGGAGACTGAGTTTATGATGCTTAATATTGAAAAGAATAGATATAGTTACGAAAATCCAAGTTTATCTCTTTTAGCAGACGAACATTAATTTTAAGAAAAGTGGTAAAAATAAAAGCTTTTATTGTTAAATCAAAGCATCAACATCATGCACCCCAATGAGGAGAATGTGTTTATGATGCCCAATCAGTAAAAAAATAGGTAGAATTACAAAATTCCATGCTTGCATCTTTTGGTGGATAAACTTTGATTCTACGAGAAATAGTGGAATGAAAAGCATTTTTTGTTTAAACTGAAGCATTAATATCATATATCCCAATAAAGAGACCAAGTTTATGATGCCAAATAAGGAAAAGAATAGGTATAGCTATGAAAATCCAAGTTCATCTTCTTTGGCAAATGAACTTAAATTTTAAGGAAAATGGTGGAAACAAAAACTTTTCTTGTTAAACGAAAGCATCAATATCATACATCCCAATGAAGAGAATGTGTTTATAATGCCCAATCGATAAAAAAGTAGGTAGAATTACGAAATTCTATGTTCATCTCTTTTGGTGTATAAACTTTAATTCTAGGAAAAATAATGGAATAAAAATCATTTTTGATTAAACTAAAGCATCAATATCATGCATCCCAATTAGAAGACTGAGTTTGTGATGCCCAATAAGAAAAAGAATAGATATAGTTCTGAAAATCCAAGTTTATCTCTTTTAGTAGAGAACTCTGATTTTGAGGAAAATGGTGAAAACAAAAGCTTTTCTTTTTAAACCAAAGCATCAATATGATTATCCTAAAGAGGAAATATGTTTATGATGCCTAATCAGTTAAAAAATGTATAAAATTATAAAAATCTATGTTCATCTCTTTTGGCGAATAAACTTTGATTTTACAAAAAATAGTGGAATGAAAAGCATTTTTTTGTTAAATCGAAGCATCAATACCATCAATCTTAATGTAAAGACTGTTGATGATGCCCAATGAGAAAAAGAATAGATATAGTTACGAAAATCCAAGTTCATCTCTTTTGATAGATGAACTTTGATTTTAAGATAAATGATGGGAAGAAAAACTTTTCCTGTTATACCAAAGCATCAATATCATATATCCCAATGAGGAGAATGTGTCTATGATGCCCAATCAAGGAAAGAATGGGTAGAATTATGAAATTTTGTGTTCATCAATTTTGGCCGATGAACTTTGATTCTATGAAAAATAGTGGATTAAAAAGCATTTTCGATTAAACTGAAGCATTAACACCATGTATCCTAATGAAGAGTCTGAGTTTGTGATGCCCAATAAAGAAAAGAATATATATAGTTATAAAATCCAAGTTTATCTCTTTTGGCGGATGAACAATGATTTCAAGAAAAATGGTCAAAATAAAAGCTTTTCTTGTTAAACCAAAGCATCTATATCATTTATCCCAAAAAGGAAATGTGTTTATGATGCGTAATCAATAAAAGAATGGATAGAATTATGAAAATCCATGTTCATCTCTTTTAGTGGATGATCTTTGATTCTATGAAAAATAGTGGAATGAAATGCATTCCTAGTTAAACTAAAGCATCAATATAATGTATCCTAACGAGGAGACTGAGTTTATGATGCCCAATAAGGAAAAGAATATATATAGCTACGAAAATCCAAGTTCATCTCTTTTGGTAGATGAACTTTAATTTTAAGGAAAATGGAGGAAAGAAAAGCTTTTCTTGTTTAACCAAAGTATCAATATCATGCATCCTAATAAGGAAAATGTGTTTATGATGCTCTATTAGTAAAAGACTCAGTAGAATTATGAAATTCCATGTTTGTCTCTTTTAGAGGATTATCTTTGATTCTACTAAAAATAGTGGAATAAAAATCATTTTTAGCTAGACCAAAGCATCAATATCATGTATCCTAATAAGGAGACTGAGTTTATGATGCTTAATAAAGAAAATAATGGATATAGTTATGAAATTCCAAGTTTATCTCTTTTGGCAGAGGAACATTGATTTTAAGCAAAGTGGTAAAAATAAAGGCTTCTCTTGTCAAATCAAAGCATCAATATCTTGCATACCATTGAGGAGAATGTGTTTATGATTCCCAATCAGTAAAAGAATAGATAGAATTATGAAGTTCCACGTTCACCTCTTTTGGTGGATAAACTTTGATTCTACAAAAAATAATGGAATAAAAAGTATTTTCAGTGAAATAGAAGCATCAATATCCTATACCCCAATGAGGTGACTGAGTTTATGATGCCCAATAAGGAAAAGAATAGATATAGTTCTAAAAATCCAAGTTCATCTCTTTTAGTAGATGACTTTGATTTTAAGGAAAATGGTGGAAAGAAAATCTTTTTTTGTTAAACCAAAGCATCAATATCATGTACCCTAATGAGAAGAATGTGTTTATGATGCCTGATTTGTAAAAGAAAGGATAAAATTATGAAATTCCATGTTCACCTATTTTGGCAGATGACCTTTGACTTTAAAGAAAATGGTGAAAAGGAAAGTTTTTCTTGTTAAACCAGAGTGCAATATCATTTTCTTAATAAGAAGAACGTGTTTATGATGCCAATCAAGAATAGAATAGATATAATTATGAACATCCATGTTCATTTTTTTTTGTGGATGAGCTTTGATTCTATGTAAAATATTGGAAAGAAAAGCTTTCCATTCAAAATCAAAGCATCAATATTATGATTCCCAATAAGGAAAATGTGTTTATAATCTGAATAAAGAAAAGAATAGGCATCATTATGAGAATACATGTCTGCCTCTTTCGGTGAACAAACTTTAAATCTATAGAAAATGGTGGAAAGAGAACCTTTTTCTATTAAACCAAAGCATGAATATCCTGTATCCTAATAAGAAGAACATGTTCATGATGTTGAATCAAGAACAGAATAGATATAATTATGAAAATCTGTGTTCGTATCTCTTTGGAAAATAAACTTTAATTTTAAGGAAAATGGTGGAAATAAAAGCTTTTCCTGTTAAACCAGGGCAAGAATATCATGTATCTCAATGAGAAGAGTGTGTTTATGATGCCTAATCATGACAAGAATGGACATAATTATCAAAATCTTTGTTCGTCTTTTTTAGTGGATGAACTTTGATTCTATGAAAATGGTGAAAAAAAAAGCTTTTCTTGTTAAGCATAAGCCACAATATCATTAATCCTAATGAGGAAAATATATTTATGATGCCTAATATAAAAAGAACAGAAATGATTAAAAAATCTATTGTTGATGAACTTTGATTCTAATGAAAATGGTGGAAAGAAAAGCTTCTCTTGTTAAAACAAAGCATAAATATCATGTACCTTAATGAGGAGAATGTGTTTACGATGCCCAATAATGAAAAAAATGGATATGATCACAAACTTTTGTGTTTGTCTCTTTTGGCAAACGAACATTGATTCTATAGAAAACGGGGAAAAGAAAAGCTTTTCTTGTTAAACGAAGCAGCAATATCATTTTTCCCAATGAAAGGAATGAGTTTATGATGCCTAATCGAGAACAGCTTAGTTATAATTTCAAAAATCCATGTTCATTTATTTTGGTAGATGAACTTTGATTTTACAAAAAATATTGGAGAGAAAAGCTTTTCTTGTGAAACCAAAACACCATATCATGTTTACTAGTGCAAAGAATGTGTTTTCGAAGACCAATCTTGAAAAAAATTGATAGAATTATGAAAATCCTTGTTCATCACTTTTGGTGGATAAATTTTGATTCCATAAAAATTGGTGGAAAGAAAACATGTTTTTGTTAAGAAAGCACCAATGTCATGTATCCCAATGAGGAGAATGTGTTTATGATGCCCAATCATGAAAAGAATAGGCATAATTAAGAAAATCCATTCAGTATTCTTTGGTGGATGAACTTTGATTTTATGAAAAATGGTGGAAAGAAAAGCTTTTCTTTTTAAACTGAGGCATCAATATCATGTATCCCAATAAAAAGATTGAACTTATGATGCCTACTTAGGAAAAACATAGATATAGTTTATGAAAATAAAAGTTTGTCTTGTTTGGCAGACAAACTTTGATTTTAAGGAAAATGATGGAAATAAAAGCCTTTCTTGTTAAATCAAAGCATCAATACCATGTATCCTAATCAGGAGAATGTGTTTATGATTCCCAATCAATAAAAGAATGGATAAAATTATGAAATTCCATGTTTGACTCCTTTGGCGAAAGAACTTTGATTATACGAAAAATAGTGGAATGAAAAGCATTTTTGGTTAAACTGAAGCATCAATATCATGCATCCTATTGAGGAGACTGAGTTTATGCTACCCAATAAAGAAAAGAATAGATATAGTTACGAAAATCTAAGTTCATCTCTTTTTGCAAACGAACTTTGATTTTCAAAAAAAATGGTGGAACAAAAAACTTTTCATGTTAAAACAAAAGCATCAATATCAAGTATCTGATCTAGGAGAATATGTTTATGATGCCCAATCAATAAAAGAATAGATAAAATTACGAAATTCCATGTTCATTTTTTTTGTAGATGAACTTTAATTTTGAGGAAAATGGTGGAAGGAAAAGCATTTCTTGTTAAACCAAAGTGTCAATATCATTTTCCTAATGAAGAGAACGTGTTTATGATGCCAATTAAGAATACAATGGATATAATTACAAATGTCCATGTTCATCTCTTTTGGTCGACCAACTTTGATTTAACGTAAAATGTTGGAAAGAAAAGGTTTTCTTTGAATTCAAAACATCAATATCATGTATCCTAATGAGAAAAATCTATTTATGATGCCGAATAAGGAAAAAAACAGATATAATTATGAGCATACATGTTCATCTTTTTGGAGGATGAACTTTAGTTCTATAAAATGGTGGAAAGAGAAGCTTTTCCTATTAAACCAAACATGAATATCCTGTGTCCCAAAGAAAAGAATGTGTTTATGATACTAAAAGAAGAACGAAACGGATATAATTATAAAAATCCATGTTCATGTCCCTTTGGTAGATGAACTTGGGAAAATGATGAAAAGAAAAGCTTTTCCTATTAAACTAGAGCAAGAATATCATGTGTCCCAAAAATGAGAGTGTGTTTATAATGCCGAGTCATGAAAAGAATGAATATATTTGTGAAAATCCTTGTTCGCCTTTTTTAGTGATAAACTTTGATTCGACAAAAATATTGGAAAGGAACTTTGATTATAAAAATCCATGTTTGTATTTATTGGTTAACGAACTATGATTTTAGGAAAAATGTTAGAAAAAAAGCTTTTCTTTCGAATTCAAAGCATCAATATTATGTATCCTAATGAGTAGAATGTGTTTATGATGTCGAATAAAGAAAAGAATGGATATAATTTCAAGAATACATGTCTATCTCTTTCGGTGGATAAACTTTAATTCTATAGAAAAAGGTGGAAAGAGAAGCGTTTCCTATCAAACCAAATTACAAATATCTTATGTCCTAATAAAAAAATGTTTTTATGACGCTGAAAGAATAACAGAATGGATATAATTATGAAGATCCATGTTCATCTCTCTTTAGCAGATGAACTTTGATTCTAAGGAAAATGGTGAAAAGAAAAGCTTTTGCTATTAAACCAGAGCAAGAATATCATGTATCCCAAATTAGGAAAGTGTGTTTATGATGCCCAATCATCACAAGAAAACAAAATCGTCTCTTTTAGCAAATGAACTTTGATTCTAGAAAATGGTGGAAAGGAAAGCTTTTCTTGTTAAATCTAAGCAATAATACCATTAACCCAATGAGGAGAATGTGTTTATGATGTCCAATATAAAAGGAATGGATGTGATTAAGAAATTCCATGTCTGTCTCTTTTGGCTGATTACGTTTGATTCTAATGAAAATGGTGGAAAGAAAAGCTTCTCTTGTTAAACCAAAGCATAAATATCATGTACCCCATTAAGGAGAATGTGTTTATGATACCCAATCATTAAAAGAATAGATCTCTTTTGGCATATGAACAATGATTCTATCAAAAATAAAGGAAAGAAAAGCTTTTCTTGTTAAATGAAAGCAACAATATCATTTTCCCAATGAAGAAAATAAGTTATGTTGCCAAATCATAAGTAAAAGGGATATAATTGCAAAAATCCATGTTTGCCTCTTTTGGCAGACAAACTTTGATTCTACCAAAAATATTCGAAAGGAAAGATTTTCTAGCAAAACTAGAACACCACTGTCATGTTTACTAGTGAGAAGAATATGTTTTTAATGCCCAGTCATGAAAAGAATCGATAGAATTATGAAAATCCATGTTCGTCACTTTTGGTGGACAAATTTTGATTCTACAAAAACTGGTGGAAAAAACATTTTCTCGTTAAACAAAACATCAATATCATGTATCCCAATGACAAGAATGTGTTTATGATCCCCAATCAATAAAAGAATAAATAGAATTACAAAAATCCATGCTTATATCTTTTAGCGGATCAATTTTAATTTTACGAAAAATGGCTAGAAGAAAAACTTTTTTTTGTTAAATGAAAGCATCAATATCATGCACCCCAATGAGGAGTCCATGTTTATGATGCCTAATCAAGAAACAAATAGATATAATTACAAAAAGCCAAGTTCATCTCAATCGGTAGATAAACTTTGATTCTAAGAAAATAGTGGAAAGAAAGGCTGTTATATTTAAATAAAAGAATTAATATCACGTATCCCAAAGACAAAAATGTTTTTATGATGCTCAATCATGAAAAGAATGGATATAATTATGATAATCAATGTTCATTTTTTTGGCGAATGAACTATTATTCTAAAGAAAAATGGTGGAAATAAAAGGTTTTCTTAAACCAAACATCAATGTCCTGTATCCTAATGAGTTAAATGTTTTTATGGCACCAAATCAACAAAAGAATGAATATGATTATGAGAATCCATGTTCGTTTCTCCTATCAAATGAACTATGATTCTAAGGAAAATGAAGGAAAAAAAAGCTTTAAACCAAAGCACCAATGTCATTTATCTCAAGGAGGAGAATACGTTTATGAAGCCTAATCATGAAAACAATAGGCATACTTACGAAAATCCATGTCTGTCTCTGTTGGTGGATGAATTTTGATTTTATGAAAAATGGTGAAAAGAAAAGCTTTTCCTATGAAAAGAATGGATATAATTATGAAAATCCTTGTTCGTCTCTTTTGGTGATGAACATTAATTCAACAAAAATGGTGGACAGAAAAGATTTTCTTGTTAAACCTAAGCATGACTACCATTAATCCCAATAAGGAGAATGTGTTTATGATGCCCAATCATTAAAAGAATGGGTATGATTAAAAAATTCCATGTTCGTCTATTTTGGTTGATGAGCTTTGATTCTGATTGAAATGGTAGAAAAAATGCTTCTCTTGCTAAACTAAACCATAAATATCATGTATATCAATGAGGAAAATGTGTTTAAGATACCTAATCATGAAAAGAATGGATATGATCTCAAAGTTCCATGTTCATCTATTTTGGCAGACAAACTATGATTTTATGGAAAATGGTGGAAAGAAAAGCTTTTCTTGTTAAAAGAAAGTGTCAATATCATTTTTCCCAATAAGAGAGAAGGAGTTTATGATGCCCAATCAAGAATAGAATAGATATAATTACGAAAATCCATGTTCATATTTGTTGGCAAATGAACTTTGATTCTATGAAAAATGTTAGAAAAAGAAGCTTTTTGTACGAAACCAAAACACCACTATCATGGTTACTAATAAGGAAAATGTGTTTTTAATGCCCAATCTTGAAAAGAATTGATGTAATTATGAAAATCAATGTTCATTACTTTTGGCTATGAACTTTGATTCTACAAAAAATGATGGAAAAAAAGTCTTTTCTTGATAAACCAAACAATTAATATCATGTATCCCAGTGAATAGGATGTGTTTATCATCCCTAATCAATAAAAGAATGGATAGAATTATGAAAATCCTTGCTTATCTCATTTGGGCGATCAACTTTGATTGTACAAAAAATAGCAAAAGGAAAAGCTTTTCTTGTTATACCAAAGCATCAATGTCATGCATCCTAATAAGGAAAATGTGCTTATGACACCCAATAAAGAGAAGAATAGATATAATCATGAAAACCAAAGTTATCCCTTTTGGTAGACATACTTTGATTCTAAGGAAAATGGTGGAAACAAAAGGCTTTTTTGTTAAGCAAAGCATCAATATCACATATCCCAATGCGAAAATTATCTTTATCATGCCCAATAATGAAAAGATCGATGTAATTATGAAAATCCATGTTCATCTCTTTTCGTAAATGAACTATGATTCTAAGTAAAATGGTAGAAATAAAAGCTTTTCTTGTTAAATAAAAGCATCAATATTATGTATCATAATGAGGTAAATGTGTTTATAATGCCAAATCCAAAAAAGACTGGATATACATATGAAATCCTGTTCATCTCTTGTGGTAGATGAAGTATCATTCTAAGGAAAATGGTGGAAGAAAAAGCTTTCAAACCAAAGCACTAATGTCATGTATCATAAGGAGAATGTGTTTATGATGCCCAATCATGAAAAGAATGGGTATAATTATAAAAATCCATGTTCATCTGTTTTGGCGGATAAACTTTGATTCTATGAAAGATGGTGGAAAGAAAAGCTTTTATTGTCAAACCAAAGCATCAATATCATGTACCCAATGAGGAGAATGTGTTTATGATAACTAATCAGGAAAAGAATAGATATAATTATAAGAATCCATGTTCATCTCTTTTGGCAAATGAGCTTTAATTCTAAGGAAAATGGTGGTAAAAAAGCTTTCCTTGTTAAACAAAAGCATCAATATCATGTCTCCCTAAGAGAAGAATGTGTTGATGGTGACCAATCATAAAAAAAAGTATATAATTGCAAAAATCCATGATTATCTTTTTTGGTGGATGAACTTTGATTTTACAAAAAATATTAAAAAAAAAAGCTTTTTTTCTTAAAGCAAAGCATCAATATCATGTATCATAATATGCAAAACATGTTTATGATGCCCAATTAGTAAAAGAATGGATAGAATTTATGAAAATCCACGTTCATCTTTTTTAGTAGATGCATATTAATTCTATAGAAAATGGTGGAAAAAAACTTTTCCTGTTAAACCAAAGCATCAGTATCATGTACCCAATGGGAATATTGTGTTTATGATGCCTAATCAAGAAAAAAATAGATATAATTATGAAAACCCAAGTTCATCTCTTTTTGCAAACAAACTTTGATTCAAAGGAAAATGGAGGAAAGAAAATCTTTTCCTATTAAACAAAAGCATCAATATAACATATCTAAAGTAGGAAAATGTGTTTATGATGCCCAATCATGAAAAGAATAGATATAATTATGAGAAACCATGTTCATCTCTTTTAGTAGATGAACTATGATTTTAAGGAAAATGGCAAAAGGAAAAGCTTTTCTTGTTAAACCAAAGCATCAATATCATGTATCACAATAAGGAGAATGTGTTTATGATGTTGAATCTGAAAAAGAATGGTTATAATTATGAGCATCCATGGTCTTCTCTTTTGGTAGATGAACTTTGATTCTAAGGAAAATGGTGGAAATAAATGCTTTTCTTGTTAAACCAAAGCATTAATATCATGTATCCTAACAAGGTGAATGATTTTATGATGCCAAGTCAAGAAAAGAATTGATATAATAATGGGAATCCATGTTTATCTCTTTTGGCAGATGGACTATGATTTTAATGAAAATGTGGAAAGAAAAGCTATTCTTGTTAAACCAAAGCACCAATGTCATGTATCCTACGGAGGAAAATGTGTTTATGATACCCAATCATGAAAAAATGGGTATAATTATGAAAATCCATGGTTGGCTCTTTTGGCAGATGAACTTTGATTCTATGAAATATGGTGGAAAAAAAGCTATTCTTATTAAACCAAAGTATCAATGTCATCTATCCCAAGAAGGAGAAGGTGTTTATGATGCCCAATCTTGAAAATAATGGGTATAATTAAAAAATCCATGTTTATCTCTTTTGGCAGATGAACTTTGATTTTATGAAAAGTGGTGGAAAGAAAAACTTTTCTTACTAAACCAAAACATCAATATCATATACCCTAATGAGGAAAATGTGTTTATGATGACGAACCAGAAAAAAAATGGATATAATTATGAGAATCTATGTTCATCTCTTTTGCTAGATGAGCTTTGACTCTAAGGAAAGTGGTGGAAAGAAAAGCTTTTCTTATGAAAGCAAAAAATCAATATCATCTATCACAATAAGGAGAATGTGTTTATTATGCCCAATAAGTAAAAGAATGGATAGAATTAGAAAAAATCCTTGTTCACCTCTTTTGGTAGATGAATATTGATTCTATGAAACATGGTGGAAAGAAAAGTTTTTCTTATTGAACCAAAGCATCAACATTATGTATCCCAATGAGGAGACTGTGTTTATGATGCCCAATCTAGAAAAAAATAGACATAATTATGGAAACCCAAGTTTGTCTCTTATGGTAGACGAACTTTGGTTCTAAGGAAAATAGAGGAAATAAAAGCTTTTCTTCTTAAACAAAAGCATCAATATCATGTATCCCAATGAGGAAAATGTATTTATGATGTTGAATCAAGAAAAGAATGGTTATAATTATGAGCATCCATGCTCATCTCTTTTGGTAAATGAACTTTGATTCTATAAAAATTATGGAAATAAAAGATTTTCCTATAAAGAAAAAGCATCAATATCATGTATTCCGAGGAGGAAAATGTGTTTATGATGCCCAATCATGAAAAGAATAGATATAATTATGAGAATCCATGTTCATATCTTTTGGTGGATGAACAATGATTCTAAGGAAAATGGTAAAAAGAAAAGCTTCTGTTGTTAAACCAAAGCATTAATGCCACGTATCCCAAAGGGGAAATGTGTTTAAGTTGCCCAATAAGTAAAAGAATGGATAGAATTATAAAAATCCACGTTCCTTTTTCTGGGCAGATGAACATTGATTCTACAGAAAATGGTGAAAACAAAAGCTTTTCTTGTTAAACCAAAGCATCAATATCATGTATCTTAGTGAAGAAATTATGTTTATGATACGTAATCAAGAAAATAATAGATATAATTATGGAAACCTAAGTTCATCTCTTTTGGCAGATGAACTTTGATTCTAAGGAAAATGGTAGAAATAAAAGATTTTCTTGTTAAACGAAAGCATCAATATCACGTATCCCAACGATGAGAATGTGTTTATGACACTGAATCAGGAAAAAAATGGTTATAACTATGAGCATTAACATTCATCTCTATTGGTAGATGAACTTTGATTCTAAGGAAAATGGTCACAATAAAAGCTTTTCTTGTTAAACCAAAACATCAATATCATGTATCCTAATAAGGTGAATGAGTTTATGATGCCAAATCAAGAAAAGAATGGATATAATTATAAGAATCCATATTTGTTTTTTTTGGAGGATGAGCTATGATTCTAAGGAAAATGGTGGTAACAAAAGCTTTTCACATTAAAATAAAGCATCAAGTCATGTATCCCAAGGAGATGAAAGTTTTTATGATGCCCAATCTAAAATGAATAAGTATAATTACAAAAATCCATGTCTGTCCTTTTTGGAGGATGAATTGTGACTCTATAAAAAATGATAGAAAGAAAAGCTTTTCTTGTTAAACCAAAGCATCAATTTCATGTATCCCAGTGAGTAGAATGTGTTTATCATGACAAATTAGGGAAAAATGGATATAATTATGAGAATCTATGTTTGTTCTTCTGGTAGACGAGCTTTGTTTCTAAGGAAAATGATGGAAAGAAAAGCTTTTTCTATTAAACCAAAGCATCAATATCATGTTTCCTAATGAGGAGAATGTGTTTATAATGCCCAGTCATGAAAATAATGGATATAATTACAAAAATCCCTATTCATCTCTTTTAGTGGATTAACTTTGATCTTATGAAAATGGATGGGAATAAAAGCTTTTCTTATGAAGCAAAGCATCAAAATCATGTATCTGAAAGAGGAGCATGTGTTTATGATGCCAAATCAAGGAAAGAATAAATATAGTGATGAAAATCCATGTTTATCTCCTTCCGCGGATGAACTTTGATTCTATAAAAAATGGTGAAAAGAAAAGCTTTTCTTGTTAAATCTTTTTTCGGTTCCAATTCCATGTCTATAGGGAAAGGGACTAGAGCAAACATCAATGTCATGTATTCCAATGAGGATAATGTGTTTATGATACCCAATCAAGAAAAGAAAGGATATAATTATAAAAATCCATATTCATTTCTCTTGGCAGATGAACTATGATTCTATAAAAAATGTTGAAAGGAAAATATTTTCTTGCAAAACAAAAGCATCAATATCATGTATTCCAATGTCTTCATGACTCTTAATCAAGAAAAGAATGTGAATAATTATGAAAATTCATGTTCATCTTTTTCGGTGGATGAACTTTGATTTTACAAAAAATTATGGAAGGAAAAGCATTACTTGTTAAACCAAAGCATTAATATCATGTATCCTAAAGAGGAGTATATGTTTATGATGTCCAATAAAAACAAAAAAGGATACAATTTTGAAAATCCATATTCATTTCTCTTGGTAGATAAACTTTGATTCTACAAAAAGTGTTGGAAGGAAAAGCTTTTTTTTTAAACCAAAGCATCAATATCATGTGTCCCAATGAGGAGAATGTGCTTATGTTGCCTAATCAAGAAAGGAAGGGATATAATTATCAAAATCCATGTTCTTGCGTTTTAGTAGATAGACATTAATTCTACAGTAAATTGTGGAAAGAAAAGCTTCTCCTGTTAAACCAAAGCATTAATATCATGTATCTCAATGAAGAGACTGTGTTTATGATGCTCAATCAAGGGAAGAGCATATGTAATTATAGAAACCTAAGTTCATATTTTTTGAGCAGATGAACTTTGATTCTAATGAAAATGGTAGGAATAAAAGCTTTTCTTGTTAAACCAAAACATGAATACCATGTATCCCAATGAGGTAAATGAGTTTATGATGCCGAATCAAGAAAAGAATGGGTATAATTATAAGAATCCATGTTTATCTTTTTTAGAGGATGAATTATAACTCTAAGGAAAATGGTGGTAACTAAAACTTTTCTTGTTTAAAATAAAGCATCAACGCCGTGTATCCCAAAGAGATGAATGTTTTTATGATGCCCAATCTAAAAAGAATGGGTAAATTATGAAAATCCATGTTCATCTCTTTTCGAGGATGAACTTTGTTTCTATGAAGAATTATGAAAAGAAAAACTTTTCTTGTTAAACCAAAGCATCAATATCATGTATCCCAAAGAGTAGAATGTGTTTATCGTCACGAATTAGGAAAAGAATGGATATAATTATGGAAACCCAAGTTCATCTCTTTTGCTAGACAAACTTTGGTTCTAAAAAAATAGTGAAAATAAATCTTTTTCGATTAATCCAAAGGATCGATATCACATATCCAACATGTAGAATGTGTTTATGATGCCTAATCAGAAAAAGAATGGTTAAAATTATAATAATCCAATTTCATCCTTTTTGGTAGATGAACTTTGATTCTAAGGAAAATGGCAAAAATGAAAGCTTTTCCTTAAGGCAACCACATCAATATCACGTATCCCAAGGAGAAAATGTGTTTATAATGTCGAATCATGAAAAGAATGATATAATTATGAGAATCTATGTTCATCTCTTTTGGCGGATAAATTATGATTCTAAGAAAAATGGTGAAAAAAAGCTTTTATTGTTAAACCAAAGCATCAATATCATGTATCCCAAGGAGGAAAATGAGATTATAATGCCTAATAAGTAAAAGAATGGATAGAATTTTAAAAATTTACGTTCTTCTTTTTTTGCAAATGAACATTGATTCCATAGAAAATAGTGGAAACAAAAGCTTTTCTGTTAAACCAAAGCATCAATATCATGTATCCTAGTGAAGAAATTGTATTTATGATGTCTAATAGAGAATAATAGATATAATTATGGAAACCCAAGTTGATCTCTTATGGCAAATGAACTTTGATTCTTAGGAAAATAGTGGAAATAAAAGATTTTCTTATTAAACTAAGGCATCAATATCATGCAGCCAACAAGGAGAATGTGTTTATGATGCTGAATCAGGAAAAGAATGATTATAACTATGAGCATCGACATTCGTCTCTTTTGGTAGATGAACATTGATTCTAAGGAAAATGGTCGAAGTAAAAGCTTTTCTTGTTAAACCAAAACATCAATATCCTATATCCCAATGAGGTGAATGAGTTTATGATGCCAAATTAAGAAAAGAATGGACATAATTATAAGAACCCATATTCACCTATTTCAGAGGATGAACAATGCTTCTAAGGAAAATGATGGCAACAAAAGCTTTTCTTGTTAAAACAAAGCATCAAGGTCATGTATCCTAAGGAGGCGAATGTTTTCATGATGCCCAATCTGAAAAAAATGGGTATAATTATGAAAACCCATGTTCGTCTCTTTTGGAGGATAAACATTGATTTTATGAGAAACAATGGAAAGAAAAGCTTTTCTTGTTAAACAAAGGCATCAATATCATGTATCTCAATGAGTAAAATATGTTAAACATGTCGAATTAGGAAAAGAAAGGATATAATTCTGAGAATGCGTGTTTGGTTTTCTGGTAGACGAACTTTAGTTGTAAGGAAAATGGTGGAAATAAAAGCTTTTCTTATTAAACCAAAGCAACAATATCATGTCTCCCAATAAGAAGAATGTGTTTATGATATTGAATCAAGAAAAGAATAGATATAATTATAAGCATCCATGTTTATCTCTTTTGGAGGATGAACTATGATTCTAAGAAAAATGGTGGTAACAAAAGCTTTTCTTGTTAAAACAAAGAATCAACGTCATGTATCCTAAGAAGGAGAACGTTTTTATAATGCCCAATATGAAAAGAATTAGCATAATTATGAAAATCCATGTTCATCTCTTTTTTAGAATAAACTTTAATTCTATGAAAAAAGATGGAAAGAAAACCTTTTCTTGTTAAACCAAAGCATCAATATCATGTATCCCAATGAAGAGATGTGTTTATGATGCCTAATCGTGAAAAAAATGGGTATTGATAAATGCTTAATTTTATATAAATTATTTTTCTATTTTAATATTTTCTAGCTATTTTTTATGATTATCATAAGCATTTATTTTTCTTTTTTATTTTGCAGGATTTAATTGAATAAAAAATACAAAAGAAGCAAAAATTGGCTAAGTTAGAGAATTTGTGTGGGTTTTGAATTATAATGAGCTTATCTTGAATAACTTTGATCACACTAGGAGAAGTTGAAAGATGAAGTTTTACTTGGGTTAAGAGTTTAAAAGCTGAAGTAATTACCTTTGAAGATTATATTTTAGATTATATTTATCTCT
>JBBYHL010083389.1:24813-36307 GCA_038381835.1 Adansonia madagascariensis | reverse complement strand
TTTAAAAAGTATTAAATAAGTTATATTCATTAACTGATTCATCAAACTTAACTAATGATTTTGTTTCTTTTTTCCTTAAAGGTTTATCTATTTAGGTAAATTCCATCCATAATTTTAATTTTATTATTGTTTTTATCTCCAGTTGAATCCTTTATTATTTCTTTTAAGTGATTTAATTTTGATCTTTGTCCCATATTTCTTTAGCAATTGAAAAAAATTTTCATGTGACATCTCAAAGGAATATCCACATTAATATTATTATTATTATTATTATTTAAAAATTTACTAAAAAAATTAAAAATAATAAATAAATATTTTTTTAATGAGTGTCCATGGAAATAGCTATTTTTTTATATTTTAAAAAAATAAAAAAAATTATATTAATTCGTGGTAAATGATGAAAAGGAGCTGTTATAGAGAGAGAGAGAGAGAGAGAGAGAGGCGTAGCTGGCGAGAGGCTGGCTAGGTCAGCTTAGTCTTCAACCGCATTTGCGATTTCTCTCTTCCTTTCCCCCCGTTTCCCCTTAGCTATCTCCTCTCATTCTGCCATCTTTAACCCCCTTTTCTTGCTCTTCATTTCCTCTATTTTCACTCGCTTCGACTTCTCCAATCAACCTGCCTCTTAGGGTTTGCTTCGTGGAGATAAACAATGAATCCTGTGGATCTCATTCCTTTGTTTAACAACGACAATTAGAGCTGGAGGCAAATTTGAAGGAAGAAAAGCCGAGATTGTTGGAAAAAAGAATTTCAAGATTTGGAGGAAAAAATAAAGAGAAAAGTAAAAGCAGGATTAGGCGATTAGGTGTTGTGGGTTGTTTTTTTTTTCTTTTAAATTTTGTACGGCGGCGGAGGGAAATGAGCGCCTCCAGATTCATAAAGTGCGTCACCGTCGGCGATGGCGCCGTCGGAAAAACCTGCTTGCTGATTTCCTACACCAGCAACACTTTTCCTACGGTGAGCGTTTTTACGCTGTTCCTGAAATTTTCGGATCTTTGTTGCATGATCGCACGAGTTATTATCAATTTTTTTTCCTATTTGATTCTCAGACATATAAAGACGAACAAAACAAAAGCTGAATATTTATGTAGGTTTTTTTAGGTATAAATGAAAGAAAAATTTGTTTAAAATTATTGATGTTCGAGTGAGCTTTGTTCCAACTTTGAAATTGCTAAAAATTTTGTTCTTTTATAAATGCCGTTGAGATTGGGGTTAATGCCATACAATGCGGGCAGATCAGGCGCAACCAGGTCTTTTCAGTGTTAATTTAAACCCTAATCCATTGTAATTGAAACCAAGATTGGGGCTGTTTATGCTCTATGTCAGAGTTAGGTTCTATTGGATACTAATTTTCTTTATTGCTAATTGTTTGCTTTTACAACTCCTATGGTAACAGGACTATGTCCCAACTGTCTTCGACAATTTCAGTGCGAATGTTGTCGTCGATGGCAACACTGTCAACTTAGGTTTATGGGATACTGCTGGTAATTTGGAAATGGCTTCTGAATTTTTAAGTTTGAGTTCTTGCTTGCCTTTTGGTTTGATGAAATTATTGCCTTGGAACAGGTCAGGAGGATTACAATAGATTAAGACCACTTAGCTATCGTGGGGCTGACGTCTTTATTCTTGCATTTTCTCTCATCAGCAAGGCCAGTTACGAAAACGTTGCCAAGAAGGTTTTAACCATTGGATATCATTCTTTGAGACAATAATTTGTGCAGTATGACAAATGTGTGTTATGTCGTGTGCGTGCTCATCATGTGTTTTCTTGCTTTCAATTTCAGTGGATTCCTGAATTAAAGCATTATGCACCCGGTGTTCCAATAGTTCTTGTTGGAACTAAACTTGGTATGATTCATGCTCCACGGATAATGATATCCTTATATATGCTTGCCAATGCCATGGTTGTGTTTGTGACTTGCAATTGGTTTGATGCTCCAAGCGGAGTCATTTTATACTGATGAAATGTTCTTATGTTTTGTACTCTTTGCTGCTGCAGATCTCCGAGATGATCAGCAATTCTTTGTAGACCATCCTAATGCAGTGCCGATTTCTACAGCTCAGGTACTTATTTAAACATTATTAGTTCTTTTTTTTTCTTTTCTTCTTCCCCAATGAGAATATGTTCCACTTATTTTTAAAATAATTGGTCTTGCATTACTATTTTTTTATGAAGGGAGAGGAATTAAGTAAACAGATAGGGTCTCCTGCCTACGTCGAGTGCAGTTCAAAAACACAGCAGGTTAAATGTTCTCTACATGTTTTTCTTCATATTTTTTTGAACTGAAAGTTGTTGTGAAGCCCTTTTATTTATTTATTTATTTATTTCTGATTGAATCATGTGCTACGTCGTTAATTGCAGAATGTGAAGGCAGTCTTCGATGCAGCCATTAAGGTAGTGCTCCAGCCTCCGAAGAAAAATAAGAAGAAAAGGACTGGTTGCTCGATATTGTGATCTGCGGAAAGATTCCAGTCTGACAAAGATGGATCGACCTTGCCAGCTTCTTGCTGCTCGTATGTCTATCACTGTCAGCTTTTTTTTTTTTCCCTTAAATTCAAGGAAAGTAGCAAGCCAGCATGTATAGTCTCGAGTCTCAACTGACATTCTAGGGTTTTCTGAAAAAAATTATCAGTTTTTTTTTCTTCCTTAATTGTCATGAATTGATCTATGTAATTGATGACAAAGCCTTCCTTGGTAAGATGCACGCATCTTCTGCTTTTCATGTTCAAACGTATTAACCAGATGCGAGGAAGATCCTATTTGCCAAATAACTCTTTTCTTGCATGACATGTTTGAATTTAAAGCAATTTGGTTAGATGATATGTATTGTTGATGCCATGAGTCGAAGAATTTTTGTTTGGAACAATAGAAACCCTAACTTGTGGGTAGTAGAAAGATGATAGATGTTAAGATTCGAATTTAAAGTTACTTGACATCATCTAACCGCGTAAACTAACTAAACTATGTCATCTAGCTGCGTAAACTAACTAAGCTAAGTTTATGTGATCTCTGCTATAAGACTATCAAATTGAGCAAATCCTATATCAGCCATGCAACCAAAAACACATTCTCAATTCCCCTTACATATTCTGGTCCCAAGAGACAATGGTAAAGTATAGGTCTCAGTTTGATTTTTTTTTTTTATAACAATTTCAACAGTGCCAATAAGCAAATAATTAACACAACAAATCTGTATCTCCATATAGAAAATCAATTCGGTTATTGATTGAAATTCTCTCCCTGTTTTTCTTTTCTATTTCATTAATTTTGCAAAATCAACAATGTAAGATTATACACTTTCTCGACATTCCTCAACCTAATTGTGGTGCAAGAACACGTACACCAACTGTTGTAAATGAAACTTTTTGTTAGTTGCTTTTTGAAGCATGATGTTAAACCTTGCATTCATTAAGTTTAGGAACCTCCAAGTCCAATGGCTTAGTTTAACATTCTGTTGAAAGGAAAGGAAAGGAAAATTTGGGTGAAAATTACGGTAAAAAGAGGTTGAAATTTTTAAATGCTTGTTACTGCTATGATAAAAATATTGATATGAATTAAAATATCTAAAATAACATATAAAAAAATAATAAGAATATTAAAATATATTTTTTTTAAAAGATAAAAATGGCATTCAAACAGCCTATAAGCCATTAAAGTTTTTACCGGGCAAGAGTTCTGCAAATATGCATAACAAAGTGTTTTCCTTTACAGTTTTTTTATTCAGATTAAAATAAAATAAAAAAATACATTTGAAAAACTTTGGCCCCCTTTTTTCACCACCTCAAATCAGGTCACAAGCAACAGCGAGATATATAAAAGAAAAAAAAGTCACAAGCAAATAATGATATGAATTCCAAACCCAACATAAATGTTATGTTAGTTCCATAAAATCAAAACGGTCCCCAGTCATCCACTATCACACTAAATAACTAGCTTGGCTGCCCTTCCATGCATAATTCTTTATATATTCCCCAATAATTTATAGTTTAATGGATTCAAATTTCTCACCCATTACACCACCTTTTTGTTTCTGGAACTGAATGTAACGCAACGTGCTGGCAAGGAAAGCATCTGAATCACTAACCGGGGTCGCAGAATCGTTCTGCATCTCAGTGTTGATTAATTCTATCAGCCCATGGATTGCAGCACTGGTGATTTGCGGGTTCCCTTTTTCGAAGAAATAGATGTACCTAAACCAAAGTCACAAAAAAAAAACATGTTTATAATGTGGAAGATTAAAGCTAAGGTTCAATTGGTAAAGTTCTAATCACTGACTTGTTCAATATCTCAACAAAGAGTGTGACTGGACCACTGCTACCTCGTGCAACATTCGCCATTTGCTGAGCAGCATTTGCAATCCTCAGTGCACGCTTTAGGCAAAGCAAGACCCTGCAACCTCCCCCAAAATTTTTTAGTTCTGACTATAAAAATGAATTTAGTTTTTACATAAAAAAGATAACAAATAAACCTGAATGGTGAGGGAATTAATAAAGCTTAGCCAAACAGGGTTCAACAGGGTGAAAGAACAAATATGTTTAAGCTTAGCCAAACCACCCTCCCCCCACCCCCCCCAAAAAAAATTCAAGCTCCAATAGGGTGAGTTTTGAATTCAAACCTTTCCCCGTCCTTGATGCCGTCCTGATCATCAACCCAAAAAAGATGTGAACATGCATAAACAGCTCTGCACTGATCAGGCTTCTTCAATAGCCGAGCTGAATACTGACCAAAGTAACAAATATTTAAGTTTTGTACAAATGGATCAATAAAGCACAATAATTAGAGAAAAGGCAAGCATTGTTACTCCTGTGGCCTTGTGTGTCAAAGTATCTCGGTTCTCCACACCAAATACATTCATCCTCTGGAGAGTCCCGATTATCAGATGAATTGCGGTCACTTGGGCTTTGGAGTCCTAAGAGCAAACATTCATCAAACTACACAAACTAGAAGGCATGGATATGACCTACTTCGTGGCTTTTTGATTGAAACATTAGCTGATGAACGGAAATTACCGCAATTTCTTCTTCATATAATACAAACGCTTGAGTGAAAAATTCATAAGCAACATGCTCAAGATCACAGTCATTAGCAGCCTGATAGTCAGCAGAAACAAAACACGGACAAGATAGAGGTCAGAAGGTTCAACATAAAATTCAAGGTTGTCTTCATAGAAAAGAATATAAAACTAAAGACAAAGTCTAAATACTGTTCATGGTGCATGTATTGTCATTATCGTAATGATGGAATGTTGTTAAACTCAAAAGTCATAATGATGGGGGATTAATGATGACAGCACCCTCTTAGCATCATCTAAAACAAAAATATCGATCCATAATGTCAGGAATCAAGATGCAAATTTCAACAATATCAGTGATGGCCCCCAGGTTGTAACAAATAAAGCAGATTGTTCTTTCACTCCATGTTAGCAGCATTATTTATCTTAGTATGCCTATTGCCAAGTACCGGTTAGAAAAATGGCATGCTGCCCGTACTATGCAATAATACTAGTTATTATACAAAAGAATTCTTGGGGTTCAATTAATTATTTAATGAATGACTTTATGCAGTAGTTAGTAAATTCAAGAACCAAGATTACCTCAGCACACTGCAGGTACAACCTTAATGCAAGTTCAGGTGATGGAACAGCAGAAAGAGCTTCGATGATCTGAAAGAAGAGCTATTTCAGTGATCTTTTGCATAATGATGATCTATACACTAAGTAAGAATATACACACTGCATAGGCAACAGTGATAAATCCATGTAAAACCAGAGAAACCTGCGTCAAGAGCTGAAAAATTTTCTTTGGTGTTGCTGGCACTTCTTCTCCTACTATATCTCCCTCCTGACCTTGCAATCGCCTAATCAACTGCACATGAGCACTACAATAAGATTGAATTATACATGCTACCAATGTAATCAGTGTTTATCCATATTTTCTTTTCCAATTTGTTTCTATAGAATCTGAATTTAATTACTATCTATATAAATCAAACCAAATTTTTTGCTGGGGAAAGGGAGTGGGGGAAAAATGGGGAAGATCTAACAAGAAAATAATGATTATGCCCTAAAACCCAACTGCCTGCGTGTATAATCTTGTAGAATTTTACTAATAAGCATTTAATACTTTGACGTTGTAGTTGGAAATATGAATGAAAGCACATAACAATATGGAAAAGGGAGAAACATACCCTAAGGGCAGAGAAAACAAGTGAAGGAACTGTAAAGGGTAGGCGTTTTGGTCCCCCCGCGATGGTATGCTTCCACACAATACATATAATCTGAAGGAAACTTCATTATAATAAACATTTAGGGGGGAAAATATTTTGAATCAATCATAAACAAAATAACTAAACGAATATATTGTAATTAGACATAAAATTATTCCAAATATGGTACAGCAGTGGCATTTTATGGGAATTGAAGAGACATTAAAACTTCATCATAAGCAGAAGATGGTAAAGTTCCATTTTCCTATCCTTTAATACTGTCCTGATAATGGTCAGGGAAATGAGCATAAAAGGAAACATTGGCAAAGCTCACCTTCAACATTTCCTCTGGTTCATCATTATAAAGCATGTGTATGAGCCGAGCAACAGAATTTTGTTCTTCCTTGAAATCCTCCTCATCAAGCTATGGCAGATACATAAAACATGAAGAACACAAGAAAGAAGAACCATGTGTTGATAACTTACGCGCATCCACGAAAACATAATAGGGAAACTAAGCAACAAGGGAAAGAAATAATCTAATTCGGATCAGGAAATGGAGTAATGAAAAGTACTCATGTAATTAAAATCTATCAAAATTTTAATAAATAACAGGAAAATTCTAGTTTCAATATGCACCTCATCCACATCAGCACCATCAATGTCTGTAATGAGTCCTTTTATTAATTCGAACAAAACCTCAACCTACAAAAAGCAATGTTAGTTTCTTCAACAAAAGAACATGACACAATTAGAGGAATAGAGAAGACTGAAGAGGCATACCTTGTCTGCATTTGAAATGCAAGTGTTATTCTTCATAATGCTCTGAATGATAACCATTGCCATAACTTTATTTGTTCCATTATCAAGATGGTCCATTACACGTGGATAATTAGAAAGTGTCAAGGCTGTTACTATATCATTGTATTTCCCCAGTGGAGCACTCAAAAGTGCAACCACTTGTTTCGTTGCCTGGCTATCTATAAGTTTTGGTATGTTAGAGAGCTTCTTAACACAGGCTTCCTGTTAGAAAAGATAAACAATAAAGAACAATCAGCGTTATTCTGATTCATTCAGCAATGCCATCATGGCCAAAGTTACAGAACTAAAGGAGATATTTTCTAAATAGAGTCCCTAAATGAAACATACCAGTACTTTATCCACATAATCAAGTCGATCAGGATGAACACGAAGAGTAAAGGTAAGAAGAGAGACATACAAAGTTATAGCTCCAACAGCAGGCATGTCTACCTGCGCTTCTATAACCTGCCATTGAATCATATCCAATCAGCTAGCAAAAAACGACTTATGATTCCACATTAAACACATAAAAAATAGTGCGTTTACTGGCAGGGAAAGTAGAAAAGGGTGAAAATAGGGGTCATCATCCACAAAAATAGTGGTGGTAAGTTCAGGGGCCATCGCCTGACTTGATCATGTCAAAGCATTCACATTCTTTAATTGAATCATTCCTTTATAACATTGAAAAAAGTGTCAAGGTAATTCACAACTTCAGGGTGAGAGTACAAGCTAATTTACCTTCCCAATTGCATTGCTCAATTTAGTGAAGGCTTCTACTTGTAGAAATTCAGGTAATACCTAGCATAGAAAATTTATGTCAACATCTTGCAAAAGCATGAAGAGTAAAAGCTGTTATGCTTATAACTTACATCTGCACTTGAAGCAGCATAATTTGATAGTCTGTCCATTAGTCGAGACAAAACTATCTTGACATCAACTGTTGGCTGTTATAAAAGAAGAAAATTGAATTTATTGAGCTTAGTGCACTGAAATATAGAAAACCACAAAACAGAATAAAAGAAACTCATAAGCATGGAACCAAAAAAAATTGGTTCATTGGAATGAGATCCACCCATACATGAGGAGAGCACATAGAAGAGGACCCAGTCCTACTAGTCTATTTCACAATGCATGTTAATTTTATGGAACATATAGTAAGTATAGAAATGTAGGATTGTTAAGAAAAACAAGTAGTGGAAACCCCAATGGAAACAATAATATTAGCTAGCACATAAGAAGTAAAGGGCAGCATAATTCTGTTCTCTTGATATCTGGAGAAAAGTAGCCAGTCATTAGATTTTCTAGCCACACATACTGACGTAACCATTACGTAAATATGAAACAGCAAGTATGATAGCTAAATCTTGGGGCAGCGTAACTCATAGCAAAGGTGAAATAGTGGGCCAACTAGAATAAAGCCTAAAGCTAGTGTCGGCTGGCCCAGGGAAGGAGGGGAAGATACAAAATAAAATAAGAACATTGCTTTCCAACACCCACCTGGAGCTGGGGACAAGCAACCAATAACGTCTCAAGTGTTTGCAAGTGATATTCATCAGGGAACACCTGAATTATGCAATCCATCAAATAATATTGGGCAAGATTATCTTTGCAATTGACAACCTGTAAAAGAACCAAATAAACTTTTTTTAATGCTAAGGATTTTTGAATTTTTACATTAAAGAAAAAAAAAAAGTTGGAGAAAGAAGTAAAACTACCTGCTCTAAGACTCTGGGAAGAACTGTTCCTCTGTATAACTCAAGGTCCACCCCCTCTATCTGACTCAGAACATGGAGGTTTTTCCCTACCTAATAAGAAAGTTCAAGACAGAAGTATGAATTTCCTTCAATGTGCATCAAACACACAGCATCAGAGTTTAGCCAATTGAAAATTTTAGATTATTGATATTACAAGATCTTGAAGTTCGCTCCTTTCTTTTTCCTGCTTCTCTCTAACTCCACCAGGTCCCTGCAGACCAGAAATCCCAATTGAAGGCTTCAACTCAGGATGACCAAAGAGTATGAATGATTCACAAGTACCATGACACCTGCATGGCCAAAATTTATGCTCTCATGATTTATTTTCACCTCTATGGCATGCCAGTACTGTGGTGCATTGCGTATCTTAAAAAAATAGAGATAACAGATATTCAACAAACCTGATGCTGCATTCGAACCCAAAGTTTATTCATCTCACTGAAATTCTGCAGCACAAATTCCACAGCATCCAGCACAGTGTCAGCATCTCTGCAGCAAGACAGAAAATGTCCTAGCAAGTGGTTAATTACAAATATTTCCAAATTCTTTTGCATGTCTATTTTGCATTTTCTGTTCCTCTAATTAACTGCAGCTCCTATAGAGATTCAACATACATTCCTCAGTTGATAAAAATACAAAAGAATTATAAGAGTTAACAACGCTCATTTAGAGGAACAATGCAAAAGCTACTACTATCTAATCTAACAAAATAGCCAAAATACTGAAAGGAGAAAAATTATAAACTAGGACTATCAATATAGATGTAGAAATTTGAATCATTCAGCTATTGAAACCAAAACTGTACTTCAACAGGAAGGAAAAGAAAAACTAATCAGGATATCTCACCCCTCATACTCAGAACCAATATCTGGTAACTTGTCTCGACTGATTTGAGCAAGGTAACTCCTTAAAAATAGTCCACGTATGGGATGTTGAACTCCATGACACATTTCCACAAGGTCTTTAAGAACTTCCTTAGCAGGAGCCTCCTTAGATTTTATATAGACAGAGCCTACCGTACATAGAAGATACCTGGTAGATTACCAACTAGAACTTCATATACAATAACAATGAAGGTCTAATATCTGAGAAATTCACAATCACAAGATGATTAAACTATTTGGAGCTTAATTATAACTAAAACAGAAACTTCCTGAACAAAGGGCATTTGCAGTTTTTCCATTTTGTTTTCTTTCATATAAAAATTAGAATCCCATTTTAACGATGGGTACTACAATTACAAATATATATATATATATATATATAGAGAGAGAGAGAGAGAGAAAGAGAGAGAAGGCTGAGAATGCACACCTATAATTGTTCAAAATTTGAAAATGATGCAAAAAAAAAAAAAATTAGGCTTAAATATATAAAAGTAGTCCTAGAACTAAAATTAAATAAATAGCAATATCATTTTATTGCAATCAATTGAATACTCAAATATATATTTTTCAGTCAATTAAGCCTTTGGTTGGACGAAAATTGGTTCACACCATCATCGATTTCCCATCTAATCAAGGGCTCAATTAGGAAAAGTAGATGTTTAAGGGTTCAATTGAATAAATTAAAATGTTTGAGGCTCAATTGATAGCAATAAAACATTAAGTATTTGGATGATTACTTAATTGTATTTCCGTGCTTTTTTATATGTAAGCCAAAAAAAAAAAAAAACAATAATATAGAATTCTGCTTTTAAATTTGTTTAAAAAAAGCACTTACAATCTAGGCAAAATATTCCCGGCATGTTGAACAAGCACGTATAGGTCAACCACAGAGACACCATGTCTGCTGTCATCTTTGAAGTACAGCTCCAATTTCCTCAATTCATCAAAAGCTCGCATATCTGAATTCCAATCATAGAATCAATCACAATCTAAAAATTTAAAACGCACTCGACTCAATTAACCAAAAGAAAAGGAAAAAAAGAAAAAAAAAAAAAAAACATAGAATTACAAAGTTCATAGTATTTGTGAGGCGAGAGTTTGGAGGTCCGGAGCTCCGATAGCAACTGTGCTGAGTATTTGAGAGCTTCTCTAAGATTATTAGAATCCTGAGATAAGAGAGATCCATGATCAGTACTAACGAAAACGGACTGGAGATCTTGATCCGCTCAAATTGAAGTAAAGAGAGGAAATTTTTTTTTTTTTGGAGATACCAAAGCTCGATGCATGTAATAAGCATTGTGTTGAATACCGGCGATCCCTTCCGCCAGCCATTTCTCTTCGTCGTCAGCTCCGTTTAACATGGTTCTATCTCTGACTCACTCTCTTTCTTCAAGACCCCGCACAACGTTCGGTCTTCTTCTACCAAAAAAATTACTTTCCGCCAGTTGACGCCATTGAAGTCCAAGGAGAATCAGAACAAACAAAGATGCCCACCTGAGAGGGCATATTCGAATGGAGTCGAACCCAAAATTGCCCCAAAACTAAGCCCTAAGTACTCAGATGAGCCCAAGTTTGATTAAGAAAATAAAATGAAATAAAAGAAATATGGATAAGCCTTACTTTTGTAGAAAAATAATCTACTGGGAAAGGTCAGCCCAACATATGACATTAACAATGGGCTTTTTAGGTACTGCCACGTATTTTTTAATTAAATTTGTTAACAAAAGGAGGATTTACACTGATGTAATGTAATTTCTTATAATTTATATTTTTTAATTTCATCATTCTATTTTATATTCGATTCATATAAATCATAAAAAAATTGCATTAGTTTAATCTCTCAATATATAAGA
>JBBYHL010083389.1:10390-24713 GCA_038381835.1 Adansonia madagascariensis | reverse complement strand
TTTCATCATTCTATTTTATATTCGATTCATATAAATCATAAAAAAATTGCATTAGTTTAATCTCTCAATATATAAGATATACAAAGTTGAATGTTAGGATTTAAAATACACTGAATTTGAACCAAAAGATGCGACTAACTTCACTCGCACAAATATCACAAGCGTTGCGCAAAAGAGCTGATCACAGTTTGCAAGCACATGTGATATTATTAAAAAAAAAAAAAATGAAAAGTAAGGGAGGGTTATAGGGTAAGGTCGAGGGATCAAAACTACCACTAACCAATAACCTATTAAAGGTAAATTTCTATAATAAATCTTCCAATTGTCAAATTAATTCATAACAAAACACAAAGTTTTTAGAATTTATGCATTAATATTCACCACTTTACTTTTACCCATGAATTAAAAAATAAGTTTGAATCAACTGATTAAACTCATTGAAATAAGAATTGATAAATTAATTCGTTTAATATATTATATAAAATTAGATATTGACTAAATCGGAAAAAAATCGATTAATTGATAAAATATTGATTTAAGATATATTTTATTTTTATTTTTATAGGTAATGAGATTTGAATATTTAACTTCTTAATTTTATATTAAAAAAATCATATTATTAAGTTCAATATAAATTTTTAATAATTATTTATTATATTTAATATTTATTTAATATTAAAATTATTTTTAAAATATTTATAATAAACTGATTAATTTAACTAATTAAATTAATTAAATAAATAATCAAAAGTTTAATCGATTTTATTTTTAATTTTTTTTTTTTTTTACCTTGCTTTTTGTCACCCAAACGAAATAGCTGGGAAGGTAACTACAGACTTGCGAAAGCCCGAAGTGACATCTAATTTAGGTCAAAGTGGAGGGCTGGTTGACTTCAAAAGCACCAAAAATAAAAAAAAAAAGAATATTACACGTTTGATTTCAGTCACAGTCTGATTAATCAGATATTGTTGGCGGCAATTACTTAACGTTAAAACTTGGTTGGTAAAAGTTAGCTCCACTTTTGGTTATTAGAAGGTTTTTTTTGCTTTGATAATGATTATTAAAAGTTTTAGGACTATGAACATTAGCGGTCAAAGGTCAATCATTCAAACTAAGACAGATACGTGTCGTGTCGTATCTTTGTTTCACCTTCTTTCCCTGATCAGCTTATTTTACCCACATTTTTGACTTTTTTTTTTTTAATTGTTTTTATGAATAGATAATTCTTTTCATCACATAGTTCACTGTTTCCTTGTCTTCTCGATGAAATAAAGGAAATGTCTGAGAAGTTTCTTTGGGGTTATATAAATTGGAAAAATCTGACAATAACTAAGAACATTGAAGTTTTTCCCGTTTACAGAGAATTGAAGAACAGTGGGTTTGGAACAACGATGATGATTAAGAAGGAAATTATAGCAAGCAAGCAGGTGGCTCGTAATGATGAGCTTGTAAAACCAGCACTTTTTGACAAGGATTTGGTTTCAATCCATGTATTTTCAGACCTAGGTATTGCTAATTTCTTTGATTTGTTCAAGAAACTCTATAAAATTAGCCATCTTCTTCCAGCTTTTTCTAATTGATAATATCTTTTTAGACCTTCCTTTGCTTCGAGCTTGGATGACAAAAGAATGCAGGAAAACTCGCAGGGACTTCGATGGCCTGAAATGGGTATTTCCTTTATCATCAGTTTGTTCATTTTAACATTTTTTTTTTTCAAAGAAACAATTCGTTGAATTGTTTAAATATTGAATTGAATTCCAGAGTAACCTTAGCAATCCAAGTTCACAAACAAGTTCAACCCGAAAGGTTCTAAAAAAGATAGCCAAGCGTCGTGCAGCCGTCGAGGCTCTCAGGAGGTGGATATCATATGTCAGCTATAGTGACAAGGGAAAGTTCATCTTGGAAATACTTTCCGTTCACCAATTACAAGGTTTGAAGCCAAAAGGGATATTGTCAGAATCATTTGAATTGTTAGACTAGTTTTCTGATTCCTATCAGCTTTGCTTCTTTTGCAGATTTCAGGTTAAATTTGACAGCTGAGTTGAATCTCAATAAAAACAGTGCTAGATTGAGGCATGTCGATGTAGCAAGAGATGATATTGGAAGCTTACAAGATGACAATTCTAGTCCCAATCATAAACACAATGGTGATCTCTTGAATTCGATATCTCTAATCCGAAGAGAGCTACAAGAACCGAGTCTTGGTTGGCCTTTACTTCGAAGAAAATCTTCTACAAACCAAGAGTTAAAGAAACATGAAGCTAGGGATACATCCGTTGTAAAATGGGTGATGAGCCTGCCTGATCGAGTTACCACAACTATCAACCAGATTCCTTTGCATTCAAATCAAACCAGCGACAGTTCCGAAACAAATACTAATCATTTGGAACCAAATTCAGAAGATGAAACTTACAAGCTTGAATATAATGCAGAAGTTTCAGTTTCTTCAGAAAACAAAGATTTGGAACCAAATTCAAAGCTAGGTTGGCCTCTTCTCCGCATTACAGCTTCCATTACTTCAGATTCTTGTTCAGAATTTGAAGCTATAAAGATGCCATTGCCAGTGGTTGAGAGGGTAATGAACGTTCCTATTCAATCAACCGAAGTGGAAAATCCTGTACAAGTAGAAAATTATTTACCAGCACTAAGAAAGATGCCGAACGAGTTGGAGCTTCATTGCAAGCAGTTCAAGCTCAGGGAGCTTAAGCAAGCAACTTCTGGATTCTCTCCAGGTTATCTTTCAAGTCAACCTCCTCTTGGAATTCCATGTATGATAACTTTTGACCTTATTTTTTAAGTCTTTTCTTGGTTCGATTTCTCTTACAGAAAATTTGATTGGAGAGGGAGGATGCAGCAATGTATACAAAGGGTATCTTCCCAGTGGCAAGCCAGTGGCTGTTAAAGTTCGAAAATCATACAAAGAAGCTTGGAGTGACTTCTCCTTGGAAGTTGATATTGTTTCTTCACTGAAACATAAGCATATCATGCCTCTAATTGGAGTTTGTGTCGAAAACGACCATCTCATCTCAGTCTACGACTTCTTTCCCAAAGGGAGTTTGGATGAAATTCTCCATGGTAATCCACTAATCCTCCGCAACTTGCAAGGTTTGCTTGTGTTTTTCATAAGATAAAAAGACAGTAAGAATTACTAGTTTTCACTATATTTTATTCCAAAACAGGTCAAAGCAATAAATCTGTGTTGCCATGGAGGGCCAGGTTTAAAATGGCCATAGCAATTGCAGAGGCTCTAGATTACCTGCATAATGAATGCTTTCCACCCGTTATCCACAGAGACGTAAAATCTTCCAACATTCTTCTCTCTGATGATTTTCAGCCACAGGTACCCCTCTTTTTCCTCATTTCTTCTTTTGCCTAATTTTAATAATGGAATTCAACATTAAGAAAAGATGAATTGAAAAAAGTTGTAAACTTCTAAATGCCCGGATTTTTACCGCTAGCAACCTTGAATATGATTTCAAGAGAGCAATTTAATTATATGAGCTTCTAACCAGATGGCTTATAAATGATTCAAAGCATGAATGGTTTTCCCACTTTGCCCTTGCAGTTATCTGATTTTGGACTTGCCATCTGGGGACCAATGGATTCAAGCAACATGAATGATAGCAATGTGGTAGGAACTTTTGGGTATATAGCTCCTGAGTATTTTATGGAAGGAAGGGTCAGTGACAAGATCGATGTATACTCCTTTGGCGTTGTGCTTCTAGAATTGCTATCAGGAAGGAGGCCAGTTAGTTCAAAGGCTATGGAAGAACAAGAGAGCTTGATCCAGTGGGTAAGTATTTCTGCTTTTTACACTTTTTTCACTAGTTACTTCAGAGAGATTGTGTCCATTACTGTTTAAATAACCAAATTATGATCGAACACAGGCTGGGCCATTATTAGAAAGAAGGAATCTCCAAGGATTAGTGGATCCAGCTTTGGATGGAGATTTTGACGTTGCTGAAATGAATAGAATGGTTCTCGCTGCCAAACTCTGCCTCAATCAGTTGGACATATACCGTCCAAAAGTGAGCCAGGTAACATTCTTGCCGTCTGTATTAGCCTTCTTAATCTTGGACAATAGGAATATCAATAAGCTGATTTCATAGGCTATGTTTCTCCAAATCTTTAGTTTTCTTGGAGTATTTGTGTCCAACGCTAATGTCCAATGTATATTCGGACATGGGTATAGAGATAACACTTGAAAGATCATCCAAATACAATTTAGAAAAAAAAATTGAACATACCTGAGAAGATATATATCCGTATTTGATACTTATACCTTAGTCTGAATAACATAGTCCATAGGAGTTCAGTTCCATGAATCAAGGAACCCAGCGGGCTTATTATGATCGTTAACACTCCCCCAAGCTCCGCTTCGTTAGTAAATTCCTTCAACCAAAAGCTTGACATATTTTCAATCATGTCATATTACCATCCTAGGTAGGGGATAAATCTCCTACAATAGATACAGTAGTTTGATTCAGTTTACAAGCTTGAAATGAGTTTAACTGATTCTCATCTGTTTACCCTTCAGATACTACAAATATTGCGGGGAGAAAAGGAAACAACAGAGTGCCATACTTTCCATGCTACTCATTTGAAAGTGCCGAATAACCTGGAAGATGATGAACCTTACAAACTATATACCTATCTTTCAGTTCCATTTACTGATGATGATTCAACATCAGCATGCAGCAATTATATGACAAGATATAAAACTGGAAAAGAGCGTCGTTTAATGCTGAAAGACTACTTTAAAAAAGAACAATGCTGATTGTTATCACTCACTTTCATAGATCCATAGCTTTACAATTGATCATTCATTGAGCCAAAGCTTATCAAGCAAGCTTGGAATGTATATCACCTTGATTTCTTGATGTAAATAGAAATGAAGATGGAATATATAATCAAATATAAGAAAAGAAATGAATATACAATTCTTTTGGGTGGAATTCCATTGTTTCTATTAGTAAAATGCTCAAACTGTACAAGTTAAAGAGTTCAACAAAAAATTGTACAAGTTGGGCACTATAGCCCACTCCCTACATGAACTTCTCCAAGAGTACAATTCAGAAAACTGGTTAAAAGAATTTGGCCGCTCTTTCTAGGGGAGAAAAAAAAATTGCCCCTTTACTCGGCGCTGTTGTCAGATTGCCAAGCAGATCAAAATGGAACCGTATAAGGCAATGCATAAATCCCAGCCTCCGGAAGAAAATGTGCACGCGGGTATGAAGTTGCACGACATGTAACATCATTGTCAACTTTAGATCTTTTAGCCTCAGGTTTTCCTAGCTGCTTTGTCATAACAAGCCAGTCATCACCATTATTATCAACATCCTGCTTAACTCGGAAAAAAGGTGGAATCCAATCCTCGATCAAGGTTTTATACTGCAATGCAGCCTTCTGCATCTCATTGTCATCCGCCGATATTCCAGAAGAAGACGGAACTTGTTCCCTCCTCTCATCATCACACCATAGTTTCTGTTCATGTACCGGAGTAATGGTACTTGCTTTATTACTCCAAGGATAACATTGCTCATGATCAGAATCCGCCCTTCGAAGGCTAGAGCAGACGGGTTTTTCGCTGAGATATGCTTCAGGCTCCCTAGGCTTGTTCAAGGAAAATCGAATCTTTATAACGTTTCCTATTTATTGCACAATATAAAAATCAATATCCCAACATCTGTACATACATTCCTGCAAGAAACTAGAGCAATAAGCAAATGAAGCCATCTGATAAAACGAACACAACTCACCATTAACCCTGCATTCACTAGAGGAAAGAGTTTCCCATTTCCTCTTGTTGCTGTTTTGGCTGCCGTCAGATATGTAGCAAACTGGTGGCTCATGTTCTTCAGTAAGGTCGCTGTTCTCCAATTGGTCATCTTTATATCCAATTTGAACATCATCAAGCTTCTTAAATTTCTTGGTGCGACCTTCAGTTTTATTCTTTCCTTTCCTTTCTTTCTTTTTCTCCCCCTTCTCCCTCTTCTTATGTAATTTCTGTTCTGTTTTGGGCAGAACCTTTTCTCTCTCGAGCTTTATTGAACAACACAATATGAAATTCAGAAGGGCGGGCAATGGAAGACCAAAGAAATCATGCTTTTTACCATAAAATTGAAGTTTGGGATAGGGTTATATCAAAAAGATCAATCAGACATTGAATTCGGATCTCACCCCTCTTATCAACGTCAATTACCCAGCTTTTCAATCATTTATAAATTGAAATCAAAATCAAAATCAAACCCCAATCTTTAAAAAGGGACCCAAAGTTCCTTAAAAAAAAATCCATGTTTCCATGAATTCACTTGAACACCTATAGTTAGAACAGTAAATTAAGGCAATTCCTTTTATATGCCTTTATTAAATTTTACCCAAAAAAAATTACAAATATAAATCATAATCAACTATCACAAGCGCATGCAGTCGAGCAAAAAAAGTGAAAACCAAATACTTTTGCTCAACGAACCTTAATCGATTCGAACAATCCTTGCCTTAAATACCCTGGAGGCGGGTAAGGAAAGCACCGTGACATTTTTCCTTTTTCTTTTCGAAATGCCAAGAACTTCCTCAAGAAATTTATGAATCAGTAAAGCCAATGACGTTCAGTATCCGGAGAACTTATAGATCTGAAAGCTCTTAAGACTTTTCTCTTCAAGAACAAAGACGCAAGATCAACACGGCTACAGCTGGATTTTCTCAGATCCCTCGTTCTTACAGGGACAAGCTGGGGTATATATAACGTGAGAAATTTGGGGATCAAGCGACTTTACTATGTCGGCTCCTTGAAGTTTCATTTCTCTTACCGATAATGCCCACCTCTCTTTCCCGTAGTCATCAGCCTCGTCAATCGAAATTATCAACGTTTCTCTTGGCCTTATGGTAACTTCACTATCAGTTACGTATACAATTTGGATTTGGCTTGCTTTATATATATATATATATATATTTGTTTTAGGCGCAATTTAAAATTTTCAAAATTATTTTTCTAGGGGAGAACTGAGAAATTTCGTTTCGAGTCGTGGTTGTATCAAATGCCACGTGGACGAGGCTTAAATTCTAGTGGTTTAATCAGGAACAGGGGAAAATCCTAGAAGTTCTGGAAACTGGAATAGAGATCGACAGCGCAATTTTGATTGTCAACCATGAGAAAGCCCTACCTGGCGGCGGCGGCGCCACCGAGCAACAGTCGGCTCAAGCTGCGTTGATGTGTACATGCTCTTTTCCTTGTCAAATTCTCACATTTTCTCATAGAAACTGGCAGACCGATTGGGCATGTGGCGTCCCACCCTTGCGCGCTGTGTTTGTGGGCACCATGTTGTTTTCTGCGTCAGCATCGTCTCCGAGCTTCCTCGATCGGAGAAGTTCGTCCCTCTAACGAAGTCATTACCGTATGAAGCTTGCCTTTTTTGTATATGCTTTTAAGCTACACGCTCATTTCGCAATTGCACTTATGAATCTGAAGCACCCCGTCCTCCCAGTTGCATCCCGGGCAAGGTGAAAGCAGTCGAATGCACGAAGGATTAAAACATGTTTAACTCGCCGGTTAAGACGTTTCCTCGCGTTCCCTAAAATTAACATTTGTATTATTTTTTAAAAAAATCATTAACATCAAATATTTTTATTTTTTTAATAAAATACTTGCCATTCATTTTGTTCAATTCCAAAGCACCTAAAGGTTTTTTCTAACCCCCCCCCCTCTCTAAGGCTCTAAGAAGCAACCAATTCTTCCTGGATCCTGATGCCCCCGACCAGACTGGCAGGTGGGTTTCCTACAGATGAGGTGACGTTTCTGGGCCAGACCACCGACCTAGGCCAGACTGGCCCATTAATCCCAGGGCTGCAACATGGCCACATGGGAAAATTTCATATCAAAACTCTCCATAATCCCAAACGCATTTCGCAATTTTCAGAACTCTGCAAAGGACAAAATTTGTCATTTTTAAACCTACCAACCAAAGAAAAAGATAACATATACTAAAATATGAATTCTAGATTATTAAATATACAATCTCTTGATAATAAGAGCATAAATTAAATTAAACCCAAGTTTTAAAAAATGATAAATTTTGCAGTAAAAGAAGTGGTTTTTTACTTCTTATTATGGGTGAGATTCTTAATTTTTGTAAATTTGCGAATACGAAGACAAGTTAACTGAGAATTAATGGAAGCTGTTATTCAGGCTTTTCCAATGACCTAACTGACAAATTTCACCAACTTTCTGATTCCACTCCTTTTACAATGTCTGACTCTTTCAATCGAGTGAAATTCTCCTCCAAAAACCAACTTTCTCTCCTTTTTTTTTTTTTTTTTCTCTCTGTGAAAATCTCTGACCCGATAGTTCAGTGACTTGCTGTCACAAAATCTGAATGTTGTACGTCGTCGTTGTTGTATCTCTCTCATAAGATTTTGTCGGTTTTATTTCCCCCACTCTATTTATAACATTCACGGATTTTCTTTCATGATGGTCTATTTCAGTTTAAACCAGAAAACCCAAAGCAAAAATGAAGGCAAAGGTTATGCCGATAAAGAAAAAGAAGTGAACAGAGAAATTGGGGTCATGCATCTCTTCTGATATAAGGAGAGCCTCAGCTTTTCTAGCTTTGAAACCTAACCCGATTTTCATGTCTGTTTCTGCTTACCAAATATATGAATTTACAGATAGTTATACTATGGCTGTTCAAGCACAGTTGTATCCAGAAAACATGGGTTCACCTTTGCCCATGTGTGGCTTTCAGGATTGGATGGTAAATCCGGCACCCGTTGTTCCTTCATTTGAAGCTGGTTTTTGTTTCAGTCTTCAAGACTTTCCTCAACAGACGGTTCCTTTTAATCTGCATCAAAACGCTCAGAACTTGGTTTCTCCTCCTGCTGCTGGTGCTTCTTCAACGTGTGATGGTTTTCTTTCCATGGCACTTTCTCAACCTTTAGATGCTCAACTTCAGATGCAAAGGCAGGAACTTGATTGCCTTCTTCAATTGCAGGTATGAAATCTATGAATTCCTTCTATTTCAAATATTATCTTCAATAATTTATCACTTCTCTGTCAAATGTTTTGTCTCGGGTCGTAGTTTTACTGAAAGTTCTCCTGTTTCCGGGGGGAAAACTCAGAATGAGAGGCTAAGATATGCTTTACGAGAGCAAAGAAAGCGACAACTGGCCATCCTGCTAAAGAGTATGCAATCAAAGGCCATGTATTTGATGAGGCGAAAAGAAGAAGACCTGGAACGTGCAACAAAGAAAAAAATGGAGCTTGAAGCCCGCCTAAGAAAAGTGGAAATGGAGATCCAGTCTTGGCAAAGAATTGCGAAAGCGAACGAAGCCATGGTTATGGATCTAAACAATAGGCTTGAACAAGTCAGAGAGAGCCTAATCTGGGTCACCAATTCAGCTGAAGATGAAGAATCCATTTTTGTTGGCTCGTGTGTCAAAGATCAACTAGAAAGAGATGTTCAACAAGAAAGCATCGGCAACAAAAAAATGGCTTGTAAACACTGCAACTCTAGGAGCTCATGCGTTCTCTTCCTACCTTGCCGACACCTTTGCTCGTGCATGTCTTGTGAAGTATTTCTTGATTCTTGTCCTGTCTGTAAATCTGTAAAGCAGTCGAGCATGAAGGTTTTTTGGGTCTAACAAGAAAGTCACGAACAAATCAAAGAAAAAAAATTAATGCTTGGGGAAAATTTTTTTTGGGGAAGAACACTTGTTCATACCTGAACTTTAATCATGTGTTTTTCTTTTTGTCTAATCTATGAGACTTCGAATGATGACAGTATCGGTTTGGTGAGAATCTTTTTCAACTTTTTACCTTTTCTGGGTTAATTATCTTTTCCTGATTTAGATTGCACCCAAAAAAGAAAAATACAAAATATATATAATTTTAAAAGCTTAAATTTCTTCACTGAGAGATTGATTTCGGTTCTTTTTGTTCACGGGAAATGCTGCCAGCTTGCTTTAGGGGTAACAGTGTACTGTTTTTGTTTAAACTGGCAGAAAAGATTTGATAGCCAAGTTTGACATTTATCAAAAGAGTGGAACCCCCCAGTTCCCACGCACCGCCATTAACACTCTTTTTTTTGCTTTGTTTATCACTTGAAATGATACAAGCTGTTAAAAAAGTATCCACTGAAAGGAAGATCTAGAAATTGACAAAGCCTGAACAAAGTCCTTGAGCTGGGGTTGTAAACCCGAATAAATTGCTGCATGAAACGACTCGACGGTATCTGATATGCACAAAAGAACGAAGCAGACGTTAATCCAAATCCACAAATATCAGAAAATAATCAAGGAAAAGTTCAAAGGAGTTCATCCCTCCCACGCTCCATATTTTCTGGTTTGAATCTTTTAATCCCTCTATTTGTTATTTGCTTCCTTGCATGGGAAAGTCGAATGGAAATCTGCAAACCAGCTTGTTTCCTAGCTCCCAATTCCATGCATCGTGGTGGAAAGCGAATGGACAGGAATCAGGATGGTCCCAAATTTTTTACGTGTGCTCCGGGGACCCCACCAAGGGTGAAAACCAGGTTTCTTGGGGAATCGCGATGGGAGATTTTTTTTCTGTCTCCAAACATAGCCAGACCACGAAAGTTGACAACCAGGTTTCTTTTCAATTGTTTAGAGGTTAAAACCTCCTCCATTGCTTTTGCCTTTGCCATAGCCTTTTTGTCCTGTTAATCAATAATACAGGACTGGACCAGCTCTTTTTCGCGTGGCGATATACGTGGACGGCTAGGATCAACTTTCCTATGACATATGGATCCTACTTGCCTTTGACAATAGGGCTGAGAAAAAAAATCAGTTAGTATTTGATTCAATTTCAACTCAATTTTTATTTGAATAATAATTAAACATATTTGATTTTATTTTTACTTATAAATCATATTAATTGTAATTTTTATTAAAATCAAAACCAACAGAATCTTCATTATCAAGTAGGGAAACAGCTATCCCTTTTGGATCTCTGCCATTGGACTTCGGCCTTCGGATGGTTGAGGTGGCGAACTGGCGGTTATCTATGTAGCAGGGGAATGGCTTAGTCACTGGCCCAACTTAGTTACAGGCATCTGGAAAAGTCTTACAACCTTCTAATGTGAGCCCAAACGGCCCAACACTGTCGGCATCAGCCGTTAGATACAATTGGCTACTTGGTGTGGCGCATCAAAGACTAGAATCTTATCATCCAACGGCTGGCCAACTGTTTCTTTTCAAACTTCGCTGGACTTTGAAATAATAAGGCTTTCATTCTTTACTTTGCAAATCGGGTTTGGGTAGTTCCGGATTTCTATTTTTTTTTTTCCCCCTTTCAAGGACAATTCACGTTTAGTTAGAAACAGAAAGAGGCATAAATTAAAATACAAATAATTTTTTGAAAACAAAAGCGGGCCTGATGTCTAAACTGTAACTGCTTGTCCATTTTTGGAATTTTCGAATCAGATTGCAAACCGTTATCTTGGGATTGCGAAGTTCCTAAATTACAATTTTTTTTTTCCACAGAAAAATATTGCCAAGTCATACATCGAATTAATAGTTTATTATGTGTTTTGTTTTTTAAATTTTTTTTATTATATTTAAAGAGTACGTGTTTATGAAATCTAAATATTCTATCAACAAGTGGATAAGATAATTTTTTTTTTAAAAGAAAATAACTACTTTCAAAGTTTCTTGTTTTGGTGTTCTTTCGTCTCTTTCTCCTTAATATATGTGAAAATAACTATCGAAGTCTTGCTAATTAATATTAAAATACTTTTCAAATGAAGTCCCTAAGATCAAAACTCTTTGGGCTCTTTGTTCTATTAATTTTGTATGGTTTTCATATTTTTTAATATTTATATTATATATAATAAAAGTGATTAAGTTTGATATCATTTTTAACTTATTAAATTTAATTGAGTTAATTTTTTTCAAAAATATTTTTTATAAAAAATTAAAATTCCCACGAATCAAATTTTGTTAAAATAAATTTTATTCATATTTTTTTCTGAACAACCTACACAGTGGGTGTGCCATGATATAGTAATATATAATTATTGTGTATTTTATATTTTGGATAATTAAATTTATTATCAACTTTTATGTAAATTACAAACTTTAGATGAATAATTTTATCTAATTATATCATTGAGCTGCTATTTTTAATTATATAAGTTGAGTTAAATTTTTCATTAAAACTACTTAACTAATTTAACGTAAATGATATAATTTATTAATAATACAAATTTAATAATATAATTTAATAAAATTAAAAATTTATAACTTACATAAAAATTAATATTAAATTTAATTACTAAAAATATAAATTATTTTATAAAATTATTTCAGACTTGTTCACAAACGAGCAAAAAAATGTTAAAAAAAAAGAAGGAAATTATAGGCTTTTTGCTTAAGCATAGTTGATTATTCCCCACAGGACGGTCGTTTAACGAGTAAAGCCCAAATCATTAGAGCAAAGTCCAAAGTTGTCGTATAAATGGAGGGCCCACCTTGACTTAAATTAATATATCTTTATATCTCACTAAAATCGTGTTATTGTCTGAAAGTGACCGCCTTAGTTTTCTTTTTTTTTTAATTCAGTTAATAAAATTAAAATATTTTAGCCTTTCTTTTTTTTTGGGGTCCTTATTACGTCATATATGATTGTTTCAACTTTTTGGGAAAAAGAAAAAATCTTGCATTATTCATTCATTTTATTATGACGTGCTTTAAAATTTATTATATATAATAATATTTTTATTTATTGTATTAAAAATAATTGTTAATAATTATATTTAATGTAATATTATTATTATAAAAAATATAAAGAGTTTCATTTTCAATTGCAATGAAAATAATATTTTAAATGTAAATCAAACATTTATAAATATCCACTAAAAATTATATTTAATGTATTATTTTTATCAAATTAAAAACATTGCATTAATTGTATTTTTTTAATATTACTTTAATTGATACCACTTGCAAGATATTTTCATTTTTCTAATAATTTTAGGCAATTCTGAAATAGTATAATTACTAATTATAATCATCACACAGTGATTATATATATATATATATATGTAAACACATGTATGTATAAAAATGAAGATAATTCTAATTGTCAAAAATATCTCTAAATCTAATGCCCACATTTTCTCCACGTGGGTACAACTCATTCAAGGGAAGATGCAATCGAATGGGTAAATATCTGCTAGACCTAACGGTCGTACGAGACGATGATGATATAAAATAATAATTAAAATATAATATATAAAATTTATATTAATATTATATTAATATATTAATATATAAAAAATTATATTATATAAATTATTAATATATTAAAATTTATATAAATATATAATATTTTAAATATAATTATAATATTTAAAAATATTAAAATATAAATAAAAATTTATGAATCATAAAATTAATGGTAAAATTTCCCACTCGTTTTTGTTGGGCAACTGAATCTCAAACGCTCCCTCATTTACATTCTCCCTTCTCTTGCAATAATACAAGGATTAGAAAATGCTCTTTTTTTTTGTTTTTCCTCATACAACAAAATCATAACTTGAAAGAATAATTGAGAATATATATACATACATATATATTCGCTAACCCAATTTTGCTAAATTTATCTTTTTTTTTTTAAATGGGTGAATGAATTATTTGAATTAAATTCGTATAAATTTAAGATCCAATCAATTATTTTATGTTATTATCTTTAATAAAATATATTTAAATTTTAATATATATAATTTTTTAATGAAAAAATTAAACCCATATATCAATAGAAAATGTGAATATCCACAATATAAGCTATTTTAACCATAAAATAATTATTAAAATTATATAATATAAATAATTAATATATTAAAATTAATATAAATATAAAATATATTATGATATAACAGTCATAAATATCGCGAATTGTCTAGAAAGGAGAGTGGAACAAATACAACGGTAGAAAAGAAGAGGAGATAAGAAGAGGAGACATTGTCAGCCAACTATCCATGTCCCATCTTTTTTACACTATTACCTCATTATTAGTCAAACAAAAATACCTATGAATTATGATCCTTCTTTTCTTCTGCTTTAAGCAATTTCAACCTTTTTTATTTTATCATGGAATATAAACAATAAAAAGTCTGAAAAATAAAAGATTTTCAAAGGAAAATTTATACCATATTTATATCGAGAGAGAGATATAATAAAACATCGGTATAAGAAAACATCTACAATTTTCCTATGGTCACGGCATGGTCCCATTTTTTTTTTCCTTAAATACAGCCACTTGAGAAAGATAAAATGTGTAATATCGAACCAAATCTTGGTTGCCAACTTA
>JBBYHL010083389.1:0-10290 GCA_038381835.1 Adansonia madagascariensis | reverse complement strand
TGTGTACATATTATATATGCAAAACTGATGCATCACCTTTTCTTGCTGCCTTCTAAGCTTAGCATTTTCTTCAAGTAAGTGAGCAACTTCGAGCTCCAACTCGTTTGTGTAAGCCTGAGGCACTCCAAAATCCAAAGGAACTATCAATTCTCAAAGTATATGTATATGTATATGTATATGTATATGGATATATATATATATATATAAAGACAAGACATCACTAATTTCGAAATTAACAGAAGTCAATAATATAATTAATACATGATTTAGTTTTATTTGCATATTAATGTGTGGGGGGAAGAAAAGTCAATATCACCTGTCTTCTTGCTCTTGATCGAGCAGCTGACTCTCTGTTCTTCATCAAGCGCTTACGCCGCCGGTCGTCTAGATTTTCTTTATTTTCTGGAGCTCTTTTTTGGCAAACTGCAGAAGGACCGAAAACATGAAAAGTAGAGTCGTGGCCAGAACCAAAAGATGGAGTTGCGACGCCGGTGTGAGCGTTGACTGCTGGGTTTGGCCGCCTCACGTGATCATCACTTTTGATGGATTGGAAATCAGACCCAGAATTCAAGCTCAATAATGTGCCAGGAGTTGGTTCCAGAGACCCAAAAAGGATAGTTTCATCAGCAAGGGATGCACCATTGGAGACACCTGATCTTCTTGCTGCCACTTCTTTATTGATAGGTCTAGCCAAAAAATCCTGAAGGATCATGCTAGGAAAGGTTAGGTTATTGGTTGAGATGGCAGTTCCTGCTGGATTATCATTTAGAGAAGCTAGGTTAATATCTTTCCAAACTTCCTCCATGGATTTTTATTTTGGCTAACAGGACAAGGATTATTGGAGATAGTGATGAACAGGGTTATGAAGGTGACCTTGAGGCTGTGTAGCCGCTATTATTGTGTTTTATACCTGCTGATGCACATTATGATTAACAGATAGAGAGTGACTGGGCAGATGGAGAAATCAGATTCATCAGAATGAAAATATGTCCTGTCTAGAGATGCATAAACGAGCTAATGCAGTGATTATATTTTTTTTTCAAACTATTAAATTAAGGCAATATTACAATCTTTCGTTACTAATAGTATTATAAAACTGGACTATTAAAATAAATAAAAAAAGGGCGTTTTTGAATTGTTAATATTGTAACCAAAGTACTGCCTAAACCATGCTTGTATACAGTTTAGGAGACCCTAGAGGAACAAGGAGGAAAGAAAAAGCATCTAGCTCCTTCAACTTTCCACTTGCCAGAAATTGTAGAACATTCGATGGATCTGCAAAGATTTGGACCAATAATTGATCTTTGCTCGGCGATGGGTTCATAGGGATCGGTGGGGAGGGTGAATGCTTTGCTTTTTGTTTTTAATATACATTAGACTTCTTGAGTTTTTTTTTTTTGTTTTTTTAATTATTAAATATAATAATATTTTAATTTAATATATTAAAAATAAAGAATAAAAATGGTTAATTATTATATTTAATTTAACGTTATCTTAAAAAATGCCTTTAAGTTTACTTATTATCAAAATGTTTATTTAATTTGTATTTAAAAAATTACATTTAATGTCTTATTTTTGGTAAACTAAAAAAAAACATTTCATTATTTAGATTTTTCTTTTAACATTACTTTTCCCAATATGATTACCATTTTTAAAATATCGAATTGCCCACATATAGATATAAAGCTAAGCTAATAATGACGGTGGTAAACTATTATACCTAATCAAGCATTAAATTTGAAGCCATCAATGCATTCAAGAGCCATCAAGCACCATCAACTAGAAGTGTCTAGACATCAGATTCATTGAGATAGACTGCTTTGATGCCTAAATTATATATCCAAGAGCCATCGACTAGAAGTGTCTACACATTAGATTCATTGAGGTAGACTGAAACAATTTTACCATTTATTATATTATTAAAATATTATTTTACATTAAATATTTTTAATTAAATTTTAAATAAAAATATTAATTTATTATTTAAATAATAATCTATGCTAAATTCACTCAATTTTTATAAAAAATTTATTTAGAATCCGACTTATAAAAACCGAACGAAGACTCTCCACCAGGTGTCTAGGTCTAGTATCAATATCGAAGAAATCATAAGTACGACGAATTAATTGGACTAACTGGGTTAATATAGTATTGCTAAGAAAGCATATGAAAATAGATTGGGAAAAAAAATAGATGCAAGTTAAAAGAGTGTGCATGTGAGGCAGGCAAGGCAACAACAAAACCAATAATGGGAAAACTAAAAAGAAGTAAAAATAAGAAGGATCAATAGACCTTCCTAGACAAGAAGATAAAAACATTCTCATCCATTTTAAGGGGAACCGGAAAGCTTCACCCATCATCACAGCCACCCAAATTCACCAAAAAAAAAGAAAAACAGATTGTCCATAGGAGTAATAGGAAAACTATACAAACCAAAAGGCCTCATAAGTCATAATTCTTCCCAAGTCAAACCTAAATCTTTTTGTCTTTTTTTATCCTTCTTTTCTTTCTCTATCTTTCAAAGATAAATTTATGTAACTTTCTTATTGTTTGCCTCTAACTGCCTCATCAAGACACCGCCAAAACCGAGTTAAGGTGATGGCAAAATCAAAAGAAAAATGCTTTCACCTTCTTTCCAAAGCAGCATCCACTTCCCTCGAATCAAAAATAAAGCACAACTTCCTCACTAAGTCGTGCTTTTGTGGCTGCAAGATTGATCAGTTTTGGTCCAGAGATATGTCTTCAGAACCCTCCCCATCGGAGACTTGAGAGTGCCCAATCAGCTCGGATGGATTTCTTCTTGAAGTATCCTCAGCATTAGGGTTCACATTAACTGCCCTACTTTGGTTAATAGACTCTTCCCTTATTGTAATCTGCTGAAAAGAACTTGACAGCATTTCAGCACTTGTTCGACCTGGAGATGGTAAGCCCGACACTGCAGAAACCCGAGAACGTATCCATTTCCTCCACTCATCACGCCTCCTCACTTTATCATCCTATAGATATTTCAATAACAATCAAACTTAACCTCGGAAAAAATAAAAAGGCAAAAGTTTGGCAACTTGTTGCCTGTTTCTTGGACTGAATGCCACTACATCTAATCAACTGAAATACTGTAAGAGGATTTCCGATTGACAAACAAATTGATTGACACTTATAGCCAATACCTAGAATTAATAAGGTATTTCTCTTTTTTAATGATAATTGCAATGTTGAATTTACCTTTACTTCCACAACAGTAGAACTCCGCAACGAATCCAGTATCAACTGAATGTTGCTTGTCAAATTCTTAACCTGAAAAATAATCACCATAGAACAAACTTGAACTAGAAAATGTTTTAAAATGTTGAAGCATCAGACAGATTGCGAAACAAACATATATGCTAAAAAGACATCAACCACTAGTATGTATGCATTCCAGATAATCAAGAAACCATAGAAGAAGCAAGAATAATAGATATGGTTATTTAGACATAAATAAAGCTTCCAGGAAGTAATAAAAAATGAACCAGTCAACAGCTTATATTATTTATAGACTAAAAAGATCCTTGTCGATACCCTTCAGTGATAATCCTTTTCTTTTTTTGAAAAATTAAAAAGATACAATCTCACAAGCAGATAAATAGTATAAAATTGCTATCTGCCAGAAGGTAATAGGAAACTGAATAGATGGTTTCCATATTATTTAAAAATTAGTGTACATTTAACTAAACTACAACCCCAACATAATATTTGGCATTAAACTGCTGAGGCCGTTAAAAGAAAAGCTTAGACGAAGAAGGCAAAACAATGGGATAAACAAGATGATCAGAAGACTCTTTCTGAAAGGAAAACACAGGATAAAATCAAGTGTCAGAATCACTGAACTAATGAACCAAACAGAACCTTCTTATGGACCAGCTATTGCAGACAACAATCAGGTCTTGATAGTAAAAACTATGTTAAGTACAAACAAGTCAGGATAAGAAAACTTTCTATGCAGAGACATGACAGAATGATGCAATACAAGGAATGCGTCAAGCTGCGACTGCTAGAAAGTCCCTGACACAAATTACTCAAGTCATCATGACCAAGAAATCTAAACATTAAAATACTCCTATGACAAATTTTATGGAAAAGATACTTGTATTGATCATAAGGAGATGTTACTGTCCCTGGCTATAGCCATGTAAATATCCATTTGAAACCAACAATATTAAGAATTTGCATTTAAATACACAAAATTTAAAGTTCATGTCTAGAATTTATTACGTGCAATTTCAAGCTGGTATGGAATTACTTCTCCATATCATTACTGCAGCAATATCTCTATCCATATATGCATCAATGCAAGTTGGGTGCCAAGAGAGAGAGAGAGAGAGAGCTAGTTCCTAACAATTCAAGCCCTAACAAAGAGTGGATATCTAATATACGCCACATAAAAACAACAAAGGCATTATAATTTGCTAAGGAGAAAAGAAGGACAACCAGCAGGAAGGGATTCAAAGTAGATACTCCCACATTCCCAAAAGGCAATTTAACTACTAAAGGGAAAAGGAAAAAGGCGGACATTGAAAGAGTTGAATAAGGAATAAATGAATTGCTCAAAGCTAGTTGAAAAAAATTCCAAGAAAGAAAGTCATACTACATACAACAAAAAGTCATCAGAATAAAGGACTAAAGGACAATCTCATATTTGATGTTAACAGAAAGGCTGAGTTCTTGGCCCATAAAGGAAATTAAAAGAGACACAGTTTACTAGGAGACAAGTGCTTTAAAAGCCGATCAATAAACACACACTTCAAAGCAAGGATTAGCAAAACTATTTGACCAATGGCCACACTAATCATCCAATTACAGGTATAGAAAAAGGATTATCACTCTACCAAAATTCACCAGACCTTGTGACAGGGTTTTAGACAAGCAAAGGCTGGATACCAAAGAATAGAATTAATTCAAATATTTTTATCATGGCTGTTTGCAATGACCTTTTAGCCTGTTGCAGTTTAAATCAGAAAGTGCAGCAAAGACCATGTGAAGAAAATGAGAAAATACTCAATGAAATACAAATAACTTACTCGAGGAAATCCAGCTATTAAAGAAATGGCTACCCAACCCTCATCATCCATATTAGACTTCAAAAACTCATCTTTCACGAGGTTGTCATCACTGCACAAAAAGAAAAGATCATTAAATGCAAAGGCAGTTTACTATTAGAAAATTTTAAAAAATAAGCTGCTGGGGCAAACAAAATGTCATCAGAAATTAGTGTACAATGTGAACTTACCTGAAATAATAATCTATCTGATGTAATAACAATTCATGCACAGTAGGTTCCTGAACACCCATAAACATTTGAGGAGGTGGGGGAGGGGTAAATATCGGCATGCCCCTAAATGGCTCCATCGGCATTGTAGTGAAATATATCCAATCTGAGAGCAGAAAAAAATTTACTTCCATACTCACAAAACAGAAAGAACCAAGATCTTAAAATTTGAACGTACCAGGATATCTTATGGGATTCATAAATGGCATCAAAGGCTGTGGAGGAAAAAAAGAATGAGCAGTGGGAGGCAGAGGCCTCGGAAAGCCCCTTGGAGCAGCTCTCTGAGGTGGCTGCATATGACCATCTCTTGCGTTCCCATAGTTTCCCTGCTCCTGATCACGCCTCCCCCCAAAATTGTTATTATAGCCACCATCCCCACGTGGCCCATAGTTGCCTCCCCTCCGAGACGAATGCCGGTGATCATTGTGTGATTGAGATGCAAACCCGGCACCTGGTCTGGTTTCCCAACTATTGCCCCTGAATTGCGGGTCTCTCGTAGAAGGATAAGGCATTGCTGGAACAAAATTACCATAACTGTTTGGAGGCATTTGTACCAAAGGAAATGGTGGCGGCGGCGGCGGTGGCGGAGACGGGTGTTGATGTGAAGAACCACTCTGTGGAAGCCCACTAGCAGAGCTATTGCCACCACGCTTAGAAGACTTTTGCCGACCTAACGTTGTGCGGTTTGGCGTTGAATTGGGGTTAGCATTACTGCTACCTTGCTTCTGAGTTGATTGGGGTAATACCGGACCCTATTATTACCACAAAATACAGTCAGATTGTTTTTACTTATTTAATTATTAATAACTAAAATAAGAAGCTATTCTGCATTTGGTTGCTTAACCTGAAATAAAAATGGCAAGTAGAGAGATTCCTTTTTCCTTTCTTATTCGCCAGATTATGTCTATTCAGAATATAAATTAATAGGGGAAAGTAAAATGACTTAAGAGAAAACCTGAGAAGTAGAAAGCGATCCGTCAGGAACAGTCTTGGAAGAAGAGTCGGTTAATGATTTGGGGGAACCCCTAGCGGATTCAGATAAAGCAGGCCATGACGCAGCTCCCATTACGGGGCCCAACTCGACGACGCCATTTGAAGGCTTGTTCCAAGCCGGTTTCTTGGAGCGAGCAGCCGCATTGCTGTTGCTATTGAAATCAGAACCACCGTCGGTGGCCAAGGAAATATCCGGCGGCGGGGAGGAGGAAGAGGACGAAGGCGCTTGAGAAGGGGAGCAATCGGAAAAAGTTGTTTGCTCCGGTAGGGACGCGACGGGGGCTGAGATTGTTGATGACGGTGAAGAAGGAGAATGATGGACGGCTGAGATTGATTCCGACTCGCCTCGAACAACTTGAGCCCAAGGAGAAGGCAAATTATTCTTGCGGCGGAACTGAGGGCTGTTGAGACCGTCGCGTGGAGAAGAAGAATCAGCCGTCATAGCCATTCGAAAACTAGGGTTTTTGAAACTTCAAATCAAAATTGTATCGTAAAACGAAAAATCTATACGTATAACAAAACACATTAATATTTCAATCGGTTAATCAAAATCCCTATTTTCCTTCCGTTACCCTTAAAATAAAATACCAAGAATGATTGAAGAAAAAAGAGAGAGAGCAATTAGGGTTTGTTTGGGAAGAATGTACGGGATGTGACTGGGGGAAGGAAGACGGATCTAACACGTGAAACGCACGAGTGAACCGCCGAACACAACCAAGGAGGGAGGAACTTAAGGCAACCGCTGTGTTTAGGTTTCTTTCTTCTCTCTTCTTTATATATATTAATTTGTGTTTTTTCCTTGTCCCTTTGGGCTTTGGTTTCAGGAGTTGGAAAGAGCTCTAAAATTACCAAAACTATTTCAACGACACCGTTTTAAGTCTCCTACCTTTCGATTACTATCTTTTGCTACTTATAATCTTAAGCTAATTAATATGAGTTTATATTTTAAATTTTAAAAATAAATAAAAATAATTATATTTCTAACAAAATAATATTATTTAATTTATAATTACGGGTATATCAAATATAAATCTATTATTATTTCTTTATCCATTTTCTTAATTTCTTTTTTATTTTAATATATATTAAAATAAGTTTTGTCTCTTAATTCATTGAGTATTATATTTTTTTTATTATCAAAAATATTAAAATATAAAAAAATTTAGTGTTCAATAATAAAATGATAATAATTTTATTTTGGAAAAAAAATTAGGTAAAAATAAAATCGGACGGAGTGAGTATTATTTTCCTCATCGAATAGATTTTGAGATTGTTGAAGTGAAGTAGTAAACACATGTTTAAGAAATTAAATTTAATTTCCACAGCCAATGTTTTTACTTGCAAGGGGAATTGAATTATATTGACTTGACTTTCGGGCTTTGACGTTACTTAGGTCAGCTTGACCTATACTCTTACATCACGATACATTTAATTATATTTTTATTATCGTAGAATTGGCAAACCCACGTCATGGGTAAAAGTTAAAAAAAAAAAAATTTTGATAGGTTTTATGAAGTTATTAATTTTTAAAAATATATACAAATTTTAAAAGACATTTAATATTTTATTTTATTATTTTATATTATGAATTTATTTATTTATATTTTTATAAATTTAACAACTGAATTAATATTATTTAACTCATAACACCAAATTCAGTATAAGTATATTTTGATAACTTATTGTCCTAATATATTTAATTATATTTTTTAAAGTTGTTTCCAAAGAAATGTCAAATTATTTTTTAATATTATTTATTAGAATAAATATTAATTTATTCTACATCATCAATGTACTATATAAATTTAATTTATAAAATTGTTCCCTTTTTTTTGTCTTATACTTTAGATGAGTTTAGATCAATGAGGAAAAGAGATAAAATAAACGAATAGGAAAGAAATTAATTTCAATGATTAAGATTCCATATTTAACGTTTCCAACTAAAAAGAAAATATAGAAAAAATATTTGATAATTTTGAAATTTTGGTGCAAATGTTCTATTTGATCTTCAATTGTTTATCCAACTTAATCTAATTTTAAATGTTTATCAAAAGAATTAAGTAAATCTTTAGAACATGTCTTAATTTCTTAAGCAGGATTAACGACAATAAACAAAGTTGTCTAACTTGTTTAAAACTCATTGTTAATAATTTTAATCAAAATATTTATTATTATCAAGTAAACCCAAATATCTTATAATGGACTTTTTTTTTATAATATTAAATTTTACATTCAAATTTTATTTAAAAAATTAGGGTAATAAAAAAAATTAACGGAGAGTGAAACCGCAATACACTATATAGTGTAGTTGATATTTTAACAAATTGTTCATCGCTTTTAACCATAAAATTATACTTATCATGCGTGTCAAGTTTTAGATCATTGAATATATGTTTTATATTTATTGATTAAAAGTATATTTAATTTTAAATTTTTATATCAAATAAATAATTAAAATTTTTTAATTACCTCAAATTTTAATGTACATAATCTAAACGAGCAAAGCATAAAATAAAATACTCCAATTCAAACGAATATAAATCGTGCACTAATGTAATGACTTTCTCCTTACATATTAAGTATATATTTTACAAACGAGTAGTATTTAGACTCTTTTTAATAGTTATTATATATAGTATTATGAATGATGTTATTATTATAAATAATAAAAAATTTCCCGGAAGAACTTGTTAACAAAACTCATTAGTTATACCAGAAATTTTCACACTGGATGGAAGGAAAAAAATAATAAGAAAAAGTATTCTGGTTGAAGATAAGATTACGTACGAATAATTTTTTATAAAAGAAATAGATAATTTAAAAAAAATTAAAAATTATTAAATAAAAAGCATAAAATATTAATACTCTTTATTTTATTATTTAATATTTAATATTTAATATTTATTTTATATTATGCAATTAATTTTTCTAAAATGTTATTTTACTCGTTATATAAAATTTAATTAGAGATTTTATATAGAATATATAGATAAATGGTAATATGGATCAAGAAAATCATTATTGGGCCAAAACAGCAGGATCTTGGGCTTAACTCAATGGGCTATAAATACGAAGCGAGCTCGTGAGGCAAGCCTCAGAAAGTTTTAAGATGCTCAATTAATATCCGAAAGTTAATATGGTTTAGCATGTTATAATCTGATTTTAATCTACCGTCAAATTGCTTTCGGCTATTTCTTCGGGATTTCACGGTGTCTCTGTTTTTATTTTTGGTTTTTGAGGTTTTTTCTTGGTTTCTAACTAAGAATAGGGAACACTTGTTAATTTGTATACGGACGAAAGGTAAGTGAGGGTGTCGCCCGATAAAGGATTCATCAGTTTTTTTTGTGAGATGCCACGCCATGCCAACCACCAGTCAACGAAACAAACATGGGTTCTCGTCCCTTTTTAAACAAAAGCTCACTTTCACTTGAGCTAGTTAAACCTGCGAGAGAATATGACAATGGATGCATGCAGAATGCCCATATCCTTTCAACTTATTTTAGCATTATTACTGAAAAAAGCTTCAGCTAAAAAAAAGTTTAAGTTAAAAAAAATATATTTAAAATATACGATAAAATATATAGTTTAAGAAATTATAAGTTTTTGGGGTTACTATAAAAAAGTAATTTGAAGAGTTAAAATATAAAAAAAAAAGATATGTTTAAAATAATAAATATTTAGAGATACGAAAAAGATAAAATTATTTAATTTAAAAATTAATTTTTAAAACGCAAAAATTATATTTTTTTAATTATTTTGTTTGCATTGCTCAATTATAATTGTAAACATAAAAGTTAAAAATTTTTATCAATTTAATATTATATTTACGGTGTCAACAACAATATCAAATAGGTCCTAAATTTTAGTAGTCATCTACGCTATGACCGAGCTCTCACCCTGTTGGAATTTTTTTTTTTTTTTAGTATATATGTTCTCACATTAACTGGACAGCGCAAGCCGCAAGAAGTAGGACCAGCCCATTTCTTAGTTTT
>JBBYHL010083182.1:0-36314 GCA_038381835.1 Adansonia madagascariensis | reverse complement strand
TTTTTTAAAACTGATTTAATATAAATTAAATAATAATATTTTAAGAATTTTAAAAATTATAAACTGAGAAAAATTCTTCTAAAAAATTTACTTAGTAGAAAATTTTGTATTTTTGAAAATGGAAGAAATTATTGAAGAAAATGCAAAACTCACAAAATAAAATGAATTTTAAAAATTGATTTAATATGAATCAAACAATTATATTTGAAGAATTTTCAAAACTATAAACTCAGAGAAATCCTACCGAAAAATTTATGGGTAGAAAACTCTGTATTTTTGTAATAGAAAAATTTTGTTACAGACAATAATACTCATAAAATAAATTGAATTTTTCAAAACTGATTTCCTATGGATTAAATAATAATACTTAAAGAAATTTATAACATATAAACTTGAAGAAATCTCACCGAAAAAATTTACGGAGTATAAAACCCGTATCTCGATAACAGGAAAAATTCTAAAACTCATAAAATAAATTAAAATTTTCAAAACTAATGTAATATTAATTAAATAATAATATTAAAAAATTTTAAAAATTATAAACTAGGAAAGATCTTCACAAAAAATTATGGAGTAAAAAGAACTTCGTATTTTGAAAATAGAAAATTTCAAAAGAAAAATACAAAACTGATAAAAATAAATGGAATTTTTCTAAACTGATTTAATATGAATTAAATAATAATATTTGAAGAATTTTAAAAATTATAACCTAAGAAAAATCTTCTCAAAAAAATCTATCGATTAGAAAACTCTATATTTTGGAAACTAAAAGAAAACTAAAACTTTTAAAATAAAATAAATTTTGGAAAAACTGATTTCATGATAATTAAATGAAAATTTCTAAAGAATTTTGAAGTTGAAAACTTGAGAAAATTCCACTATAAAATTTCATAGATAAAGGAAACTCATATTTCAGAATCAAAAAAATTTCAAAGAATTCATTAAAATTTATATAAAAATGAATTAAATAAAACCTATTATCCAAAATACTAATTTACAAAATGGTAAAGATAAAAATCCAAAATTTAAAACAATTTAATCAGAAAAAGTTTAAGAGTATAAAACTTGTAATACTATAAAAAATTTAAAATTAGTTACAAAAACGGACAACTTGACTCTTTATGGTGTAAAATGCCAATATGAATTTTTCCTTGAATATTTCTAATATTTCAGAGTACGTATTAGCATAAATATCATACAGGTATCAGTATAATTATGTGACGGTCAACTTTCAAGTTTAATGAAAAATTCTCTAAATTTCTAAAAATGAGAAATTTGACTGTGATATCGTTCACAGAAACAAGTTCTCAAAATTTTGACAAGAAAAGATAAAAAATGATTTTTCTCTTAAATATTCATCCTATATATCCGAAATTAGAGATCGAAGTATGATTCTTTTTTTTATCACGTGAACTTACGACCATTTAACTATGAATAAAAAGGTTTTGAGAATTTTTAATTCATCTAAAAAGATCATTCCCAGTGAGGGTTGCCATTAAGTCTTCAATCTCAGATATTCAGGATTATTAGAAAAGAAAAAAGGGATCTGGACGAAATCAGGTGTCTACAATTCGTACAATGAGTCATCATATTATACATGCGAAAAGTCTTATATGCCCCTTTAGGTCATTTTAGTTGCCAAAATCATCACCTATGTAATCCAACTTTCTCGCTCAGCTAAAAAGGAGGAAACCACATTTACATCAGGCACCAAAAACCCTAAAGCTCTCTTAAAAACCCATTCCCATATCCTGTTCCCTTGCATTATTGTCAGAACTGAATTAAACTTGATTTCAAAAATTAAGTCCATCCAGAAAGTAATTTTCTAGAATTTTTAAAATATTTTTGCATTAATCTTTATCGAGTTACCTTTCCAATGGTACCTTACTTTCCACTAAGAACCGACCGACCAAATTGAAATAACTTCGGTAAAGTGGACAATGCGATGCTATCCCTTGTTTTTGGTAAACTTGAGAAAATTCACTTAAATTTTCCCGAACCATCTTTTTTAGTCATTCAAATGATTTGAAATATATTTAGTGGTTTCCCCTATAGAGTCATGAGTCACAACATAAGTCCTGTTAGGCTTGAACCAAAGCCCAAAAATGTTTTCAAAATTAATTTCCCTTTCTTATTTAACATATTGATTTTTCATTCTAAAATCTATTTTTGTCAAAAATATAAAAAATTTTGATTTTCAAAAACCATTCAAAATCTCTTTTTTTTAAGGGGATGTTCCAACTCGTTTGCTCTAATGGGATACTTTAACCCTACTTTTCAATAGGAATGCCCATGCCCTATTTTCTTTGTGGGGACATTCCAACCTCGATTTTTAAAACTTATCAAAAGTCTAAGTTTTCGTTTCCTTGGACCTTTTATCAAAATTTTTATGCCTAAGATTTTATTAAATCCAAATCAAAATTGTTAATGTGATTATTCTTTAATAATCGAGGTCAATTATGAGATAAATCTCGACCGTCCCTTCTTTTCTATGTTTTTGTATATTAATTTATAACGCAACTTTTATTATGTATTTTTATGCCTTACTAACAAGTTTTCTTTTTCCATGATGATTTTACATTCATGATTTTAAAATCAAATTTAATAAAATTTAAGGTAATGTTCTACGTCAGTATCCCTTTAGTGCTTGACATAGAGTATCCTCGTCTAAATCAATCTGGATCTCATTTTACCGAGTTCTTCATGTTTTTCCTCCCTTCTAGGTTGCACAGAGAGATATTAATTAAACTTTGACCATGAAAAGCCAGGCTTAATATTTAAAAATTTGTATTTATAAGAAGGGGATTACATATAAATAATAACCACATAAAAAATTAAGGAAAACTAAAACTTTGATAATTTATGGCTAAATGGTATCGATTTTGGGCATTATGGAAGTGCTAATCCTTCCTTACATGTAACTGACTTTAGGACCCTTTTAAAATGAACTTTATTATATGCATTCATAAAATTAGTGTTTCAAGTTTAGTAATTCAGAATTGATTGATTTTAATAGGTATTCGATCATACTTAGCCCCAAATCAGAGAGATATTAATTAAACTTTGACCATGAAATGCTAGGCTTAATATTTAAAAATTTGTATTTATAAGAAGGGGATTACATATAAATAATGACCACATAAAAAATTAAGGAAAATGAAACTTTGATAATTTATGGCTAAATGGTATCGATTTTGGGCATTATGAAAATGCTAATCCTTCTTTACATGTAACCGACTTTAGAACCCTTTTAAAATGAACTTTAGTATATGCATTCATAAAATCAGTGTTTCAAGTTTAGTAATTCAGAATCGATCAATTTTAATGGGTATTCGATCATACTTAGCCCAAAATGATCGATGGTGACTCCAAGTCATAGTCATTTTGTAATGGCCATCCAAGATCGATTGGATGAGTAATTTGTCTGATAGTCCTCCCTTTAACTTTCAATTACCTTTGCTCTTTCATTTTTAAATTATAGCTCACCACGAAAGGGGCGCGTTGCAATAGCTCAACGACTCCACTGAGGACTTATTTAGAGAACTAGCCTACAACTAGCTAAATTTTTTCAAATTCTCAGTTTCTTTCGATTTTTGTCATTATTTTTTTGTAATTCACTTTCTTCATTTTCTTTGTACATGACATTTATTTGGTATCATTCTTTGTGTTTTGCTATTTCTCATAATTTCTAAGCTTTTTTCTTACTCGAGAAAAATAAATACAACAATTTTGGTATAATGATAATAAAGAGTAAATAAAAAGGTTTAATTTGTTTCCTTAGCACATATTGCTTACTCACATCTATATAAGATTCTCCATCATATGTTTCTTGGAGAAAGAATAGGACATTTATTAGGTGGAAATGAGTTAATTGTCCGTGGTATCTCTTCTTTACCCCTAAACTAGCAATATCTTATCAGGTGTAAAGTACCTATGCTTTTGTGGTATTTTTTTTTATCATTTAGACATAGCAAAATACATCTACCTAAATTAAACCCATTCGTCCAAGCCTTCAATGCATCGAAGATCAAGGTGCTTCGACTGTCCCTACTAGGCCGAGAAGCAATTTTGGAACCTTTTAGAGTCAACTTAACTCTATATAGAAAACCTTAAGAGCGAAACCTTGCTTAGCTGTACCGTAATGCTACTAGATCAACTCAAAAATGAGACACGCAGAGAGACACTTTTTACCTATTACTCTTCTTTATCATTTCTTTGTTGCGTAGATGATGATGAACAAACATCATCACCATTGTTTTCTCTCCCACCATAGATCATGTCATTTATTATAATAATGCCATCAGGGCATGTCATTTTGCTGCTTAATTAATGGCTAACACCTTTTTCCCTTTTCCATAAGTGACAACATTCAAATGTTGTCACTTGGTATCTTACTTGAGGTTAATATCGCCTTCTAAGGAACAAAACCCATTCGGGTAAGTCTTTATGCTGCCTAACCAATGGCTTAAAGTTCGTCAATCATTAGACGATCATGAGTGATTACCTAACATTCTTAGAGGCATTATGCTGTCTCGTTATGGACAAACCACCTGAACAAGTCATTATGCTATCCAATGGATGGCTTGACATTAGCTTGTAACTATATGGTGATAAGTGAATCATCATTGTCCTGAGCATTAATCTTCATCCTAATGTGATGGCTCTAGCTTAGACACGCTATTATGTTGTTTGCATAAGTCTAGGTTTGACGAGTAAAACAACTATACCTATGTTTCTCGATGGTGCCCAAGGTAATGTGATGCCACTAATTTTCTTATTCTCTGATCCATTTTTTGTCTTTAATATGTTACCAACTTAGTGTTTCTTTTATTGTTGTCTTTGCCATATACATCATATCATTTCATATCATCTCAAGAGTTGGTTCCAAAGGCAGTGTCCATAAACAAGCATTTTACCATGGCACAAGCACTAGTTAAAGGTTTAAAGATTTTGAGATAATAAAGTTCGAGTTAGAAAGGGAATAGAAAGAGAATGGGATAGTCTCTAACCCGGATATATCTCAGAAATCCTATAATGGGCTAAAATCGTTTATAGGCAATTCAATCTTCAAAAGCTGAAAGATGTATGGAATGATTAGGATGAGACTAATAAGGCAATCTTCACTAAAGATTATGGGGATATTGCTCTATTGGTTAAAGTCAAAGTCAAAGTCGACTTTAGATTACTGTGCATTGCAATACAATTCTGGAATCCTGCATAAAGGTGTTTTACTTTCAATAGGTAGGATCTAGTCCTATAGTAGAAGAGTATGTAGACATGCTTAATCTTAGAAAGGCCCAATTCGATAAAATTTACTCCAAGTTGGAAAAACCTATACCACTCAAGAAGAAGTTATCTAATATGCTCAGAGTTGAAGAGCACTGTATGGACTTACATCTAGTTAAATCGGAGAATAGTGAGTGCATTGCACATGATAGTTTAAAATCTATCTTGAGCACTTAATCATACAAGAAGAAGATTTACGATGCTTTTGCATTGGCCATCTATGGTCTAATCATTTTTTTAAAGGCTTTAGGACACATAGAGGTTGTCATCATGGATATTTGCTTGAAGCTGAGTTGCAATATCAATCCTGCTCTTGCCATCTTAGTGAAAACTATCCAGTCCTTATATTTTATGAGGAACAGAGGCAAAGCATGCTTTATCAGATGCTCATCAATGTTGTATGTATGGCTTCTCAGTCATTTTTAGGGTAAGAGACCACTACAGTCATACATGCTGAATTTTAGTTCCCTCACAAAGTTTTTAGAAACAGAGTGGGCGTAAGATGCCATTAAGGATCAACGGATTACAAAGTTCTTAGATTTAAATACTGATAAAGTGACTTAGATAGTTCAATGGATCATTCTTGGCCTAATAATGTACAAATGAAAGCCATTTCATTAGGTGCCTCTTAATGGATTATAAGGAAGCATCAGTTATGCCTTACTCATGGCTTTACGGTAATTTGATTACCGATAGTTTGTCCCCATTATTCGTAAGCTTGTTACGTTAGATTTTAAATATGAAAAGGATGGCTACATAAGCTAGGTATAAAAGATCTTTAACGTATAGTGAAAGACCTACCGTATCATATTAAAAAGAAAGAAAATGGTGACTCTGGCTTATGAAGATTAGATAGCTAGTCGATTTAATGGCACTATACTATTGCCTGCTAATGGAATCTCTTGTGTTGCAATGGATAACCCTCAATCTGAGATTGAAATTGTGAAGCATGAGTTTGCACAAGAAAGAAACATTTTCACTAAAGAAATTCGTCAATTGTAAGAAGAGAAGAGGCAATGGGAGTATGAATGTCAAGTCTGAGGGGGGTAGATATGCAACCTTGTTAAGATAGAATATGCCATCAATAAAAATCTTCAGGATTTGAAATAAGGCATTTCAGAAGACAAAGATATATTGAATAGCCAACAAATCCTTAACCAAATAGGATGCCAAACTTATCTCTCTTACTAATGACTTAGAGGCTTGAAAAGTTCAGGCAAAGACCACTGTGGAAGAACTCACTAAGATACACATTTGCATTGGTTTATCTAAAAAGAAGTAAAAGCCTAGTAGCTCGATTACAAGTTCTTTAAGAAGAAAGGGTTAAGAATGGAGCTTTGACTGCAAAGGCTTAAGAATTGGAGCATGCCCTTCAAGTCCAACAAGATCAAATCGAGATTGTCAAGGTCTTCTAAAAAATTGCACCATAATTGGATCTCGACCAACCAATCTCAATTAGAGTATAGGGAATGTCTCTAGTATCTTATTGAGCATATTCTCATGGTTCAAACTAATGCAGACAACATGGTTGAATTAGCCAAATCTGTGAGGCAGGACTTTATTCCTATAAAAGATAGTGGACAAGAACTGTTAAACTTTTTGGAACTTGTAATCAAACAATGTAATCATTTGTGATATTCTCAGATTTGATTACTTTCAAATGTGATGGGCTGTAATTAATGCTTTTTTCTAATGGAAGATACCTATTCCAAAGTTATTGCCAAAATCCAACTGTCTCTTGCATTTGCATACATGATTTAATTTGTTTAATTATGTTCTTTCCATTTATATAACATTATCACATGTATATGATTTCATTTTCATTTATGTATACATCATACTCATCATATCACGATAAGTCTAATCTAGCATCACTCTAAAGTGTGAGGATCCTCAAAACATAAAATTAAACATCTAGCACTGGCAATAGAAAATAATCATAGCCTCATATCGAAAGGCTTGAAGTTAAGCAATGAGAGGCTTAGGGGCAAATGCTTTATAATATTGATAAACTATAAAATCAAGTTACTGCATTAAGAAAACTGTTGGCTGTTGCCCTAAAGGATAAAGGGCAAACAAGTACCACTGATAAAGGCAAAGAACTAGCTAATCTAGAGTTTAATTTGAATAGAGGTTTTAAGGACACCAATACTTCTGAAGAGCCATCCCAAGAGCAACAAATCCCAATAGCATCGATTCCATTTGCTTAACCATTCATCTATATAAACCCTATCTTTAGCATTACATCTGGCTTAAGGATATTGAAATATGAATATGGGATCGTCACTAGAAAATTCTTTAGTTACAAGACTTCGATAAGCAAATAAAACAAGAAAAAACAGTTGGTTTAAAATGTATCGAGGCTGTTAAAAATGAAACCAAGTACAAACTATTGGAGTAACACTTCAGGGCTATAGAATGAAATGATTTTGGAATTGTAGATGCTAAATCCTTAGGCTTGCTTTCAAACCTTATCATCCCACCCAAGTTTAAAGTACCAAATTTTAACAAATACAATGGGAACATAGGCCTTACTACATATATCTATATGTACTTTGAAAGATGGTTGGGAATAAAAATAATAAGAAACTGTTAATACATTATTTTCAAGATAGCTTAACCAAGTAGCTACTCATTAATACATAGAGCTTAACCTAATTAGAATTTAGTCATAGGTGGATTTGGCTTGAGCTTTCCTTGATCAGTATAAACATGTATTCGATTAGGCTTTGGATCATCTTTCTCTAATGAAAAAAAAAAAACACCAAAAATTTTAGGCATTATGCCCAAAGATGGCAAGAAAAAGCCATCCAAGTTCACCCTTTATTAACTAAAAAAGAAATGATAGTCATATTTGTCAGCACCCAGTGAGCTTTTTACTACGAGAAGTTAATAGGGAATCTTATAAAAAATTTCATTGATATTGTTATATCCAAAGAGATGATTGACAATATTATAAAGATCCGTAAAATGTCAAGAGAGGAGCTTCTAGCTTTACCACGAAGTCTATCGCTAAGGGCAAAGAGAAATAAATGAACGCCGTTAGTGAAAGCCCTACCAGTATCACCTAGAATGCCTATCCACTGCCGAGCATGAATTCTCTGGCATGGCATATCTAGGTTTCAGCCCATATGCTCAAGTACCACAATCGGCATACTCTACTGGATTCAATCTAACTATGAGTCTTTCATCAAACCTAGGCCAAAATTCTACTCAGAACACTTTTGTCTCATAACTAAAGTAATGCCAAAGCACCCAACAATCAATAAGCACCTCAGGAAAGAGAGTATTTTGATCTACTTTTCTATTCGTATAAAGAGGTCTATGCTTGTTTACTGGTAAGTTAATTGGCAACTTCAGTGTTTATAACTCTAAGGTCACCTCTTTATCCTAAATAGTATGATAAGAATGCCTATTGCGAATACCATGCTTGAGCAAAAGGTCACAACACAAAAAATTACAACTCCTTCAAGAGAAAAGTTTAAGGCATACTTAAAAGGGTGTGATCAAAGTTGAGTAAGGAATAGAGCCTAATGTTAGAGCTAATCCACTTTAAAACCATGTTGAATCGAGCGTAAATGCCATCATCGATGGGAAACATTATTAGGTCAAAAAATGTTAGAGAGGTTAAAATGCCAATAAGTAGAGTACGAAAAGCACTCATAAAGGTTAGGTTAGTGTTAAGGGCTGATATCAAGATGAAAAGCTTATCAGATCTTGTTGTTGCCACTGTGGACAAAGACACACTCTGCAACATTATTTAGAATCCTTAAGATTAGTCCAAGGAATGATGGACCATTCAAAAATTGAGTTTTATGAAGAACGAAAGGAAAACATGGATTTTTCCATCAATGCTATAAAAAAATAGGAAAGTACCCCTTTATGGGATCGAAAAACTATTGATCCTATTCGTTAATCAGCCATATACCAAAATCATGCCTATGCCCCAACTTCACTTGAAGTCAAAGTGAATGAAGAGAATGTTCCATCAACAACTCAAACAATGAAGGCCATAAGAAACAATCAGATTCGAAAGTGGTCAAAGAATTAGTGAGTGAGAAAGAGGATATAAAATTTCTTACATTCATCAAGCACAGTGAACATAGCATTATTGATCAGCTAAATAAGCAACCTACTAAAATATCCATGCTATCATTGCTCTTAAGTTTCAAAGCTAATGGAAAAGCTCTACTCAAATCTTGAATGAAGCTTATGTTCACCTTAACATTTCGATAGGCCAACTAGATTATTTAATGAGCAAAATTTATGTAAATAATTGCATATCTTTTTGTGATAATAAAATGCCTTATAGAGGTAGAAGGAACTACAAAGCTCTCTACATCGCCGCCTATTATAAGAGAAGTGTACTACCCAAAGTTCTCATTGATAATGGGTCAACTTTAAACATAATGCCGTCAACATGCTTGAATAAACATCTTATTGATGCTTCCCATGTCAAGCATAGTCGCACAATGGTTCTAGCATTCAATGGAACATGTAAAGAAGTTGTTAGGAACATCAGTATCTCACTTCCAATAAGGCCATGCACATATAAAGTAGATTTTCATGTGATAGACATTGCTCCGTCATACGGTTTCTTGTTAGGGAGACCTTGGATCCATTCTATGAGGGTAGTACCATTTTCCATGCACTAGAAATTAAAATTTATCATAGAAAACAAAGTTGTCAGTGTCGGGGTGAAAAAGATATTATCATTACCAATTCTACGGATGCCCTTTATATTAAGCTTGATAATAGTGTACAAGAATCACTTTCCAATCATTTGAGTTTGTTAACGCCACCTATGTAAAAAAAGCTTTGCCCATGTTTGAGCCCCATTTGTCAAAAAGCACTTACAAAGTCTCTAATTGACTGTCAGTAAGGGTTCCTGGGCTAGAAAAAGACTAAAAAAGCATTTACAAGGGATCTCCAATGCTTTGAAAGTCAGCCATCAAATTAACAAAAGAGGCTTGGGATTCAAGCATAATGCCCACCAACAGAAAAAAACAAGCTCAGAAAACATGGGGAAAAATGTCAAATCTAAAGGGTCAAGATCTAGAATAGAACCAATGGTGCTGCCACCTCTACAATAAAATGTTCATCTAGGAGGACACATAATTTTGAATTAGGGAAAAACTATTGCCTTCAGCAATGTAATGGTTATTTCTAGTAATGCGTTTAAAGACTTCTTTATCAACACAATTGATGAGTCAAGAACTTTAGCAAAGGACCATGAGACTGGTCTATGCACTTCAACATTTGCTTTAAGCATTTAGACTAAAACAAAGATTCTTGTACTATTTAAATCTAATTCAAAATAATACTATGAACTAAACCTACATGCTTCTACCTAAGAGCATTGTAGGATCTTTTGTATGGGTGTACTTTTATGAAACATTATTAGTAAAAATGACTAAGCATTTTTCATTCCATCTCTTGTGTTTATCTTTATATTTCTCGTCGAATTCTTAGACTTTTTCTTTTCTTTTCTTTGTATATTTTTTTACCTGTATTTTTATTCTTTATATATTTTTAGGCACCTGATGAAAGTGGCATGAATGTTCATACCGATATTTTGAAAATCAATTTCAAGCAACCATTCTATATCGATAAGGTTAAATTTGGGGGGGGATTCTGAGGAAAGCATCGTGTCACCTGATTTGTTAAGACTAATTGAACAAGGAAAGAACCAAATCTTGCCACATGGAGAGCCTACTAAAACTGTGAACCTTAGGATAGAAAAAGATTGAAAAGAGGTTAAGATAAGAACCTCTATAAATGAACCAAATTGATCAACCTTTTCCAAAAATACCATGATATATTTTTGTGGTCCTACCAAGACATGCCTAGGCTAAATATCGACATAATGGTTCATAGAGTTCCTTTAAAACCTAAATGCAACCCATACAATAAAAATTTTATAAGAATAAAACTGGAGATGCTTCTGAAGATTAAATAAGAAATAAAAAAACAGATTGATGTAAGATTTCTTGATCAATTCATAAAAAAATTAATTCTTTTTTCACTTTTAAATATCACTCCAATGTTCAAAAAGTCAAACCAATAAATTAATACAAAAAAATATTATTATAGGTGGAACTTTTATTATCTATTTATGAGTGCAAAACTAATATTAAAAGTATATTGTAAAGAATAAAATATATTGCTAGATAACATAGACAAAAACCAATTTTATGCTCAAGATGTTTTGTTTTGATATTTTATTAAAAAAATATTGTAAAGAATATAATAATACTATTAATAATTTATTGTTAATTCTTTTATATATTATTTTATTTGTATTTTTTTAAGAGAAATATTTTATACATAATTCTTTTAAAGATTTTAGTTTTCTATATCTTAATAAATAATAATATAAATATAATCATATAACATGACTTGAATATGTAAACATGGCAAAATTTATATACAGTGAATTATTAACATGGCAAAATTTATATAAGTATATAATGCCTTTAATATGACTATGAAATAAAACACAAATATGAACACAATGAGTGATAATATGTGACACAAAATTAAAAAATTTCTACGGCATTTTTGTAGAGATTTTGTGGTGTTTATAAAAGCCGCTAAAAAATTAGTGGCGTTTTAAGAAATCGTCGCAAAAAGGGCCGCAGAAAACTGCATGAGAATTTTAATGACGTTTGTAATACAAAACGTCGCTAATTTGGAGGCGTTTTATATATCTACAACGACATTTATCATCAACGTTAAAGGTGTAAGGACCAAATAGTTCTTAGCAATGTTTTTTTCCATAAATGCCAACAAAAATATAAACTTAGTGGCGTTTGTGTTCTTAAACGCTGCTAAGTATTCGAAATTAGTGGTGTTTTCATAATAGAAATGCCACAAAATGTGGTTTTGAATAGTATAATCATCGTTTAAATAGTGGCATTTTTTCTTGAAACGATGTTAAATTGCTAGAATTTTTTTTAGATTTTGCTTCGTTTATATTAATATTCGAGTTTTTTATGTCTTGTATGATTCTTATAAAATAATCTTATAACATAAACTAAAAAGAAAATAATGTCAAAATATATAAAAACATAAATTTATATTATAAAATATCTTTATACAACAATTTGTCCTAGTATACTTAAAAACAAATGTGCTTAACACTTAAGACACTATAAAAGTTAAAACCGCCTCAAAGCTGAAATAGAGTCGGTAGAAAATTGTTTTCCACAACATGATCATTATCATTTGCTTAACCCCAATACACAAAATATATACGAGATTAACATATATTACCTAAGATGGAAGATCTTGTGAGAACTTTTGCTATATTAAATTCATCATCGAGTTAAACTTCAATTGGAGTTGCTCATATCTTCTTCTTTCTTCTTCTCATGCCTTCTGCAAACTCGCTATCTGTGCTTGTCTTGTAGCTTCTGCTTGTTCAAAACACTCCTGCATAGATCTCATGTTATTTCTTAACATCTGAACTTCCTGTGTAGAGAGAGTTTGGGAACAACTGTATCATTGAGAACTAGCACCATAGTAGGAGGGTGGTTTTGAACCCATTTCGAGACCTTGAACCCGTCCATGTCTTTCCTTTCCAGCAACATCAGTGAATATCTCATTTTCCATATCAACCATATCACTGAGCTGTTTGATGCTGTAGTAGCTTGATATTCTGCCATTTTTCATTTGCTTTTTCCTATAAAACCATTAAATTAATATCATGGTTGCAAAATATATTTCTAAATTAAAAAATAGTATATCCGTTTTAACATACCATAATTTGTTGTGTTTCAACATTCAAATATGAGCCATCATTCTTTGTGTGAGTTAACTAGAATAGTTTAACACATCATATTTTTTCGCCTTACTCCACTTCCTATTAAATAACATTTACTACAATATTTATATTAAAAATTATAAATAAAAACAATTCTCTAAATAAATATGAAAACTTACCTTTTCGTGTGCTTTTCTAGCGAAGCTTTTTGAACCACTTGTATGACTATATTTTTGTTGCCTTCTGCTAGAAAATCCTACTTGTTCTCGCTTTTAACCATTATTCAAACACATTAATGATTATATATGTCATAGAAAATTGTATTACAAAAATACCAAATACTTAATTAAAAGCATCATTATACCTCTCTTTTCTTCGAATACCAAAAGTCAACAAGTTTCTTATACTGCCAACTAAGAACACCATGAGGTATATTTCATTTTATAATGGCAATATCAATATTTCGATTGAAGTATTTCCTTTTCAAATTATGCTTAAAATCCTTCCATATTTCCCCACTAACTTTAGAACATAGGATTGTGGAATATCCAAAGCAAATCATTGATAAAATGAAAAAAATTTACAAAGTTAGTTTCGACTAAAAATGAAATACTAAGGTAATACAACTAAAATAATGTCAAAGTAATGCAAAATGATACCTCAACAAAGTCCAAAATCTTAAGCTTGTCACTTTTTGGCACTTCATGCCATGAATCATAATGGATTGGCACCTTCCACCTATTTCAAGCAATCATGCCTAGAAAGCCAACCAATGCTTGTGCTTCCGGACCAATAGGCTGGTTATCACTGTTTATAGAGACAACAATGCGCTCATCAGGAGGTAGTTCCCATAACTCTTTTAAAGTAGTGCAACCTCAAGTTATGCATTGCCTAGTATTATCAACTACAAAAAAGTCAAATAAAATTAATAACAGCAAAACATTGGCCAGTTAACCTAAGTAAAAAATTATATGGCATTTAATAATACCTACATTAATTAGTTTGAATTGCATTCTTCGTAGTCGTATTTTTTGAAGGCATATCTGGGATTGTCGAAGATGTAGCCAAAGTGTCGGTGTTCTCTGGTTTTGAACTAGTGTAAACAATATTCAAACCTTTTAATATATTAAATTATTACATGTTTTATAATATATTAAATTTGTTATATTAATCGTGTTTAAATATAACGTATCATGTTTATTAGATTATTTTCATATTTTTATTAGTTTAGAAGCTATTGTAACTATTTAAAGCATTTGTAAAGAAGAAACCATGAGTTATGTTAAAAGAGATTATATAGGAGAAGAAACTTTACATCCCTGAGAAGATAAAATAAGGTTTGCAGACCCTATTTAAAATAAAAAAACCATAAATTCAGCCATCCAAAATTCTATTAGATCAAGTTTTATAAATATTCACATAAATTAACACTCATATCGTGAACATAAAACAATGTTTCTCTTTCTAGTTACCATGTGCCATTCAATTTTTCTGTCCTAATCAGAACGGGAATAAAATCCTAATCCTATTAGGATAGAAAAGTGATTATAAGAACATAGTTCTCTAGACCAATAACTATTCACTTTCCCTTAACGTATGAAACTAATATTTGAAATAGATTGAAAACGCCATGTCAAGACTTAAAGGTGCTTCATTTTTTCACACTTTGCGTGAGGCTAACTCTTTTCCTTACATGTTAGCTAAATCTGGTGTCTCTTAGTTGTGTGATATGGTGGCTTGGAGCCTTTTTTCTACATTTTTCTGGTGCATATTGTCCCTGTCTCATTGACTTCTATTTCTAATAAAATTTTTACTGCCTTTCAAAATAATAAAAAGAAAAACTATTGATTTAAATTTATCCACTGATTTCAAAAAGGAAAAAAAAAAATTTACTGTCTCATCGACAATGCAAGTTACTAAGTGCCAATTGAGATAAAGAAATCAAATATAAAAATGTTGCAATGCTTTCCTCACCTTTGACTATGAGCGGAGATATTTTACTAGTGGTTCCAAAGCCAAAACAATTTTACCAATAATTGGGATAAGTATTGGATACAAGTATCTGTGAGATATAAATATTCTCAAATTTTTAAAGGTTTTTACATATTTAGAAGAATATACCTTCATTCTCATGTTTATGATTATGATTGTAGATGTGTTTTCGATCTTACTATGTTTACTATCAAGACATAATGAAGATTATCACAATTAATAAATTTTACTACTAACACTTAACTTATAAAAACAAAAGAATTATCAAATTATTATTAATCAATTGCAGTAAATATTGATAATAGGAATAATTAAAATCGCAAAATAATTTTAGCTATAACAATCCATTTTTTTTATTTAGACTTTCATTTGCTATGCATTTATTGCAGGAGTTTGATCTGTAGAGGATGTGATGCTTAAATTAAGAGATGGTTATGGTTGCGGACTGCTAGTTCTTCAACAACTGATGAAGATCCTTTTTTTTTTTTTTTCGGTTTTTTGACTAATGCTTGCTTCCGGACAAGAAATTTCATAATGTTTTTTTTTTGGGGGAACTTTGATGACATGTGGTGTGGATCAAGAAAGTGAGTGGAAGAATGGCAGAGGGAATTGTTCGTTCCCTCATGAATTATTTAGTATATTACTTTTCTAAACTTTATTTTGTGGTTTCTACTAAAATTATTCGTTGAAAATATGTTTATTGAAGGCCCTTATCCACTGCTATTTAGCTATAACAATCCATAACATCATTTCACTAGTTTTCTTAATACAAACAAATAAACTATACAGTGAATCAAAAAGCCAATAAAGTTCAGCAAAACCAACGGTTCTTCCCTCTATTTTCTATGCAACCAAACAAGAAATTCAATAGTAGGATCTTACCTCGTAAACACGTCCAAAACTCCCTTTGCCAAGCTTGTGATGAGGGTGGAAATTTTTGGTAGCAGCAACTAAAATCTGTAATGTCAGCAACCAAATTCAATCGCCAAATCAAGCTAAATTGGGGAAAGGTAAAATAAAAATGCATTAAATAATTTTAAGAAAGCTAAAACTATTACCTTATAAAGCGTAATGCAAGAGAGAATGAGACAAAAGCAAGTCTCCAAGAGAAGAGACGATTCCAACGACGAGAAAAGGAGAAATGGGAAAACAATTGAAAGATTAAAAGCCCCAAAATCGATTTCAGAAAGGGTTTTCTAATTAAAACCTTTAGCGGCATTTCAATAAAAAAACACTCAATATAATTATGTAGTGGTGTTTTAATAAAAACGCCACTGATCAACAAAAAATAGAGGTGTTTAGTTAAACAAATGCCGCTAATTTCATAAATTTAGCGGCATTTTAATCCTCAAACACCTCTAATTTCACTATTTTATTTTTTGAGCGCGCAAAAGAAAAAAGGACAGGCAATTCATTTACTAAATTAGCGGCATTTTAATTGCAATAATTTAGTGGCATTTGAAATATAAACGCCACCAAAATATTTATATAACGGCGTTTGAATTTAAAATGCTGCTAATATATTTATAAATTGAATAAAGCAGCGTTTGTTAAGAAAACGCCGCAATAAAATACCATTATAACTCCCATATGCTATTGTCGTGTCAATTATTTTAAATGTTAATGTGATTAATGTGCAATATATATTATTACAATAATAAATTATTTAAAAATTAATTTAATACGTAAATATATTAAAAATATCATATTATAACAAAAATTTTTTTAAAAGTAAAATTTCAATAATTTAACTTTTAAAATATTAAATTTCATAAAAACGATTAAATTTAATATAAAAAAAATAACATAATTGAACTCGAACTCAAAAAGGCCTTAACCCAAAAGACCTAAACCTGAATAAGTTCAAACATGGATGAGCTTGAATCCGAAAGAACTCAAACCTAAAAGAACCCAAACTTAAAGGAACCTAAGCTGAATTCATCCAAACTCGTCCAATTACCACCTCTGCAATGACGATGATGATGCTAAATTGAGGTAAACGATGAAAAATGACTCGATACCTACCAGAAACTATAAGACAGCAGATATATTCTTGATTAATTTACTACAAGCCTCCACCCAATTTCGTGGTCAAAAACATAATACTCCACCTGAATTGGTTGCTCGGTTCAAGAGATATTGAATATCAACAAGTCAAATTAAGCTTACCGAGAATTTTAACTTTTGATTTGTGTGAAAAATCAAAATTAATATTATTTTTTTATAGGAGTTATTTAGTGTTTGCCATATGTTGATCTACTTATGAGGCATTATTAAAGGTTTATAGGTGGCAAATGAACTTGAATTGAAAAATTCATGTGAAAAAATTCAAGTTTAAACCTGAATCGAACTTAATTTTACTAAGAATAAAAAATTGGACTCGAAAAAAAATTTAAGCTCAAAATAGTTAAAGTCCAAAATAACTCAAACCCAAAATGGCTCACTCTAGAAAAGCCCAAACTCAAAAAAGATCGAAACCTAAGACTATCTTGAACTCAAATTTAATATTAAAAATAAAAATAATCAAATAAAAATTAAATAATATTTTTATAAAGTAAAAACTTCTAATTATCAATTTTTAAATATTATTTCTTTTTTTTATTGTCTCGTTAACTCTTAAATTGTAATCCTATACTTTTATTCATTATTCAAACATAGCTATTTGTTTATTTTGATTTAATTATTTGTATTTGCATTATATTTATATGCATGGATAATATAGATTATAATGTGTTTATATGTTAAAATTTGAGTTCATCAAACCAATTACTTTTAATAATAATATAATTAATTTATAATATATCATATTTTTATAATAAATTATTCAATAAATTGGTTTTATATAACAAAATAATCCATATTTTTATGCTAAAAAATATTGATTTAAATATATAAATATATAAATATAATTAAAAATATCTTATTACAACAAAAACTTATTTTAAAATAATAATAATTAATTAATAATTTATTTTTAAAATAAATATTTAAATTACGTAAAAATTATTAAATTTAATATAAAATAAATGATGCAAAAAATACTTAAAATTAAATCAAACTCAAATATAAATTAAAATAATTTAAATTTAAAATAACTCGAACTCGTTCAATTTTCCTCTTTACTTGTGCATTTATGATCAAAAGAGATCTATTACTAAGTCGGGTATAACTTATGTGATGATCAAAAATAAGGTTTATCTGTAGTGAAAGTACGTGCATTGAGTCATTGACAGCCGCCAACGTTGGCAACGTAGTGACCATAGCACTGGCAATACAGCCTCAGCTCCACGATTTGGTCTCCACAGTGCTCGTCAACGTCCCATTAGGAATAAAAGTATTCTGCTATATTATCAAAGTGGCCCAAAATATAGCTGGTTTGGCAAGTGATTTGGCCCAAAATTATTATACTCACAAATTTAATATACTAAGTTCACAGGTTCACATAATGTACAAGAATTATTAGGTTTCCAAGGAGAATGGTTGGATTCTTTTGTTGAGATGACAGAAAAAAAAAAATCAAAAGAATTAATGAAATTGAGAAACTTGACGATCGAGGCAAGGTGTACATCCTAACTGAACTAATATTAATGATATGGAAAACATAAAAGCAGGGATAGGAGATAAGAAGCAAAGCTAGACAAGAAAACCATCGACTCAAATCGTGCGATTCCGCTCGAGACTAGCGGTTTGGCACAGAATATCGCATTATAACCTCACTTTCACTGCAAAATACGTGTGTATATACACACACACTTATATGGTACACCACATGATGTGATAAAAAAAACACAATTTATTTTTTTCTGTCGGTGAAAATCAGCATATAAACTTTCCCATAAAAATACATTGACTTCTTGAAGAATCCAGGAGCAGTCATGACTGGAAAGAAGCACGTTGAACGCAAAGTTACCGGAAAGAAACACCAGAGGCTGAGTCCAAGGAGGCTTGATCTGGTACTTAAATTTTCTTTGTAAATCCTCATGCTTAATTATTTTGATACTTTTCTTTGGATCTGTTTTTCCTGAAAATTCTTACAACGCTTTTTTTTTTACGATTAAAGAAGAAGGAGAAGGAAGAAGTAAAAATGTTTGGAGGATTGGTTGCTGAGATGACGGCTGTGCAAGCAGAGCTGATAGAGGTACTGGACGACAATCTGCTGAAATTTGAACTGAACGGAAACCGACATCTTGAAGGCCTGCAAATCACAGCTCACCAACTCCAACAAGTCAACGTCCTGGGGGTACAATTCAATGCCAAGGTCCAAGAGTACCTTGTCAGTCTGCTTGATGTTTTAGAGCAGGCTGATGAAGACAAAGGTGTGTTTCCTCCATAACCTCTCTCTTCTTTCTTATTTTTAGTGAGCAAGAAGCAATTGTAAGTCAACCCCCCAAGTAACTCTCCTTAATCACCCACAAAGGCCTTCTTAGTATAAGATTCTGGTAAAAGCACTAGTTGTTCAAAATTTTCTTGGCTTGTTGGTAAGTCTCTGGAGATTGGTTTAATTACCTGCTGTAATACTAGTTTCATCACAGTTTTGAGATGTTAATTGTGACGTCTGATGTTTTTCTGAGTATTTGGAGAGTATTATTATTAGGTGTCAAAATTTTAACGGGAGATGGGGTTTGATATGATGATTTATTGGTCAAGTCTTGATGGGTCTTGAGCTGATGTGCTTTTGGACTTGTGGCTTATTTTGGTTCTGTATTGTTGGATGGAAGCTAAAAGTCGCATGCTTTCACATATTAGCTGAAACTACATAGGTTGTGTTCACTAGTGGTTGGTATTTTGAGTTTTTGGTTTTCTTTCGGCCGTTTGTCTATGTTCAGATAATTGCACTTGTCTTTGTATACATCTTTGATGCCTTGATTGGAGTTTTCGGACTCTTCTCTCTTAATAAAATAACCTTGGGTTAGCCAAAAAAAAAAAAAAACTTTTATATTGTTTATAAACTGGAATGTTCTTTTCGATTTCTTCTGGTAGGCTTTTTTGGCAGGGCGTTTCATCTGATCTGTAACTTTTCCAGGGACTCATAAGAGATTTTGTTAACTGTCTTGTTTCTTTTCCCTTCATTTACTAAAATTCCTAAAGACGTGTGTTAGTTTCATCCCAGTTCCCAAATCAAACCCTTTTCTTCCATCAGGCTAAATCTTTGCTTTTTCTGTTTCACTAAATGTATGGTGTTTTATATATGATGATGTTAATTAATCTGTTATTCCCATGTTATTGGTTTGTAGGGATCTAAGGGCGAATGCTGGTTCTTCAGATGGTGGAGGTTCTTGCATTCCCATTGGTTACTACTTTGTTAGTCAATGAGTGATTGTGTGGAATTTCAAGAAAGACTTATGCTGTTGTTGTTACTAAAATTAAACTATAAACATGTGAATTATGATTTTGTGTTTGAACTTTTCATAATCAATGTTTGAATTATGATGCTGGTCAGATTCTGTTTGGTACTTAGATTAGCAAGGCTCATGAATCTCATGTTTTTAACTGTTGGATTTGTTTTGTCACTACTCAGGTAATTTCTGGTTGCATGCGTCAAGGATTCAAATCAGGTTTCTTTGAACCTAGATTGGCTTCATTCTCAAGGCAATACTTAGATACGTGGATCATACTTCTAAATCGCGGGGGAGTGAAGAGCTTCCCTCGCACTAGTGAGCTTCCAGGGGCTCATTTTTTCATTGATTCCTTAACAGTTTAATGAAAAAACTCGCCTCTACTAGAGCGACATTTTTCAAAACTGCCCATTATTTTTTTTTTTATCCTTTGTCAGTTATAGTTTTAGTAGTGTTTTTTATTTATCTAAATAACTTTATAAATATTTATATAATTATTATTTTAAATAAATAATTTATATTTTTTAATTAATATTTATTTTATTTTATTTTATTTTATTTTATTTTAAATATGTAGATATATTTATTTATTTTAATTTTAGTGATTGATTTATTTATTAATATTTTAAATATGTTATAAATCTTATGATACACACATTTTAATTTAATTTCTTTAACAATTATTTTACTTTCCTTCCGTATTTCACCTCACCACTATCGGTTTATTTAAATCCAAACATATATCTTACTACTAATTTTGATTTTATTGTTATCGTATCTAATCTTATCACTATTATTATTTTTAATCTATCCGAACAAATCTTGTTGCCCATCCAAATAAAGCCTAACCGGCTAACTCAACTGCCCAAGTAACTCCCCTTAATTACCCACAAAGGCCCTCTTGGTCTAAGACTCTAGCAAAAGTTGGAGTTGATCGATATAAAATTTTCATGGCTTGGTAGTAAGTCTTTGCATCTTGGTTTGATTACCTGCTATAATCTAAATTTCATAACGTTTGATATATCATTGAGTATTTGGAGAGGGCTTTTTTTTTTTTTCTTCTTGGGAGGGGAGAAGGGGTTCAAAATTTTAACAAGAGATAGGGTTTATATCCTCGTATACTATTCACAAATTGGGATGTTCTTTTTCATTTCTCTTGGTAGGCTTTTTGGTTTATATTGGGAGGCATTTCATCTGATATGTGACATTTCAATAGACTGATAAGAGATTTGTATCTATCTTGGTTGTATCTTTTATCTTCATTCAATAAAATTCCCGAAGACATGCACCAAGAAAAAAAAAAGAATCTCAAACACGTATGTTTTGTTTTGTCCCATTTCCTAAACCAAACCTTGTTCTTTATTTATTATTTTGGATAAGCTTTAAGTTCTATTATCCAAAGAAGTAGTTTAACTGCTAGATGTGATAGAACACAATCCCCAATTACATGAACTATGATGACAGAATTTCATCCCTACTTACATGAATAAAACAACAAATCCTTAAGCAGAAACGGAAGGGCTTAGTCCCCATGAGTTGCAAAGCTCTTTGAGAGCATCTGGTTGAATTTTTCTTAAGCCTAACACTCTCATCCTAAACATGTCTTTAAGTTTCACCAAAGTAGCTTCCTCAATGGTTTATAACTACTGGAAGCTTCTACAATTCCTCTCATGCTAGAACAGATATATAAATATGTGCTCCATGTCAAGCGCAAGATGATAGAAGTGAAAGTCTTGCCTTTTAACTTGCTAGTTGCCATCGTAACTACTATTGCTATCCATCAACTTTGTGCTGCAATTAGCAGAGATGCAATATCTGCCGCCAGATTCTTTAGAGAAGACACATTCAAAGAAAATGTGATTTTTGAATTTCTGATAAGACTGGCATAAAACACACAATCCATCAAATATCCATGGCCCATGAAATAAGTCCGTCCTTAGTTGGCAACCTGTCAAAAGCTGCATTCCAAGCCATTAGTGAATGCTTAGGAATATGAAGAGGGAATCAAATTAGCCTATCCATTCTACCTTCCTCTACTTAATTTCAAGCTCATTCCATACCTTACTAATAGAGTATCTAGTACCAGAATGATTTCAGACCACAATTCTATCTTGACAGAATGTGAATCGTTGAGCCAAATTTCTCATCTGCAAGAGCTTTCCTCACGTCCAATTGCTCCCTTGAGTTACGGGAGCTTGCCACATTGTCCTACCTTTTAAGTATGTATACCTTAACCCATGCAATCCACAATGATCTAGCCTGGGTGGGCAAGGCCCAAATGTGTTGAAGGACGTAAGCTTTATACCAGGTTGATAGATCCTTCAATCCTAAACCCCTTCAAATTTAGGACAACATATGGAACTCCACTTGACTCTTCCCTTTCCTGCAATCTCTCCTCGTTTCTAAAAGAACTTGGAGCATAATTGGTTGACCTTCTTGATGATGCTATTAGGCAGAACAAAGTGCCAGCTCCAGAAGTTTGAAACATTGAACAACACAGCTTGAATATACTGAAATCTTGCAACATAAGAAAGCTATTTGGCCGCCCATCTATTAATTCTCTTCGATATTTTCTCTAGCGAACCAACCTTATTCTTTCATTAGACTAAATCTTTGCTTTTTTTGTGTTTCATTAAATGTCTGGTACTCTGTATATGATGATGTTAATTAATTTGTTATTTCAATGTTATTGGATTGTAGGGATCTAAGGACGAATGTTGGTTCTCCAAGCGGCGAAGCTTCTTGCATTCCCATTTGTTATTATTCTATTAGTCAATCCGTTGGTAGGTTTTCTGGCAGTGTGGAATATACAGAAAGCCTTGAACTGTTCTTTTTTTCTTAAGTTGAACTATATACCTATGATTAATAATTTTGCGTTTTAACTTTTGATAATCAATGTTTGAATTATGTTGCTTAGATTCTAAGTAGAACTAGTTTAGCTAGGCTTACAAATCTTAATACTTTTAGCATGAGTGTGTTAAGGATTCAAGAGAGAATTTTTTAACTTAGATTGGGGTTTAGGGTTTAGGGTTTAGGGTTTAGGGTTTAGAGTTTAGGGTTTAGGGTAAAAATAGTCAATCAAATCCTCAAAATGATGTTAAGAACTCTAACACTGAAGATGATATGGAGTCAGAGCAAAAGATTAGTGAAGTGGTCACAACAAGTCAACTGAAAGATTTTATTGATTAAGGATACTTGAAAATTACCAACCTCCAAAGTTTTGGCAGTTCGATGGAAAAGAAAATCCATGCCAACATGTTTCGTATTTCATAGAGACTTGTAATAATGCTGGAACCTATAGAGATCTTATAGCAAAAAAATTTGTTTGATCCTAGAAAGGTAATGTTTTTGATTAGCATACTAATCTTAAGCTTGGAACGATTGATAGCTGGAAACAACTTGAGTGAGAATTTCTCAATCGGTTCTACAGTACTCGTTGAATCATCAGCATGATCGAGCTCACTAGCTTACGCCTATGGAAGGATGAACCAGTGATTATTACATCCATAGGTGGAGAAATTTAAGCCTTAACTGCAAAGAAATATTGTCTAAATCCTCTGAACTTGACATGTGTATACAAGGCATGAATTGGGGCTTATGTTACATTCTTTAAGGCATCAAACCTAGGACATTTGAAGAGTTAGCTACTCATGCTCATGACGTGGAGCTAAGTATTTCATCTTCTGGAAATCAAGAGCTTCCTATGCAAGAGCCGAAAAAAGGCAAGGAAAAGCAAAACACCTGAAAGGGGGGCAAAACCTTTGCTAATAAAAGAGAAAGCAAACAATCTATGGCTGTGGATACTAAGCCTTTTAAGATCTTTCCTAAGTCAAAGCAAGCTTAAAAAGCAAAATCTATGCCTATCAAAAACAAAGGCAAAGCTAAAGTTACCTTGAAAGAAAAGTAAGGAAAAAAGTACCCATTTCTTGATTCTAATATTGCTAGTATATTAGAAGAACTTTTGAAGACTAAGCTGATTCAATTATTGCAGATGAAATGGCTTAAAGAAGCTAATAAAATCAATGATCTCAACTATTACAAATATCATTGATTAGTTAGCCACCTTGTAGAAAAATGTTTCATCTCGAAAGATAAAATCATGGCACTTTATGAAGAAAGAAAGATTGACTTTTGAAGAAGAAATAGTATCGATGAACATAACCTCAATCACTAAGGTGCCTTATTTTAATTTCTCAAATAGAACCATAAAGTTTGGCTCTTTTGATCCCATTAGACTCCCTTCAAACATAAGTATAATGGTAGATCTCCAAAAGAATAAAGGCAACCATCTATTGCAATAAGCAAATGTGGATGACGATGGCTGGACATTAGTCACACGTCAAAGAAGTAGAAAGTAAAATTTTCTAAAGCCTGTGAAGATCTCCATAAGTGCTAAGATGATCGAATGGCAATGTAAAGCTCTAAAGCCTAGAATGCCCCAAATAAAAACATGTTCATCTAAGCATAAAAATTTAACTTGGAAAAGGTCACAGAGACCGGTCACTTTAAATGAATATATGCCAATCCAATTCAAAAATAAAGATTTGCTCCCTATGACTTGTTATAATATTGATGGTGATGAAGAATTCGAAGATGAAGACAATACAAATATATTCATGATTGAAGCTAGAGATCATTCTTGTGGCTCGAGCATTAGCTTCACTGATGAAGATCCACTCCTTATAATCGGCCATTGTTTGTCGTAGGATTTGCTTGTGAACAAAAGATCAATAGGATTTTGGTAGATAATGGTTTCGCAGTCAATATACTCCCTTTAAAAATAATGAAAAAATTAAGAGTTCCTTTAGATGAAATGATCCAAAGTCGTCTAATGATTTAAGGATTTAACTAAAGAGGTAAAGAGCTCTTGAAAAGCTTAGACTTCAACTTTTCATTGAAGATATGAGGTCTCATCCACTCTTTCATGTGATTGATGTCAAAACAACATACAATATGTTACTAGGACGACCGTGGATACATCAAAATGGTGTGGTTTCCTTCACTCTTTATCAATGCTTTAAGCACTGTAGAAATGGTCTAGTCAAGATAATTATTGTTGATTCTAAAACATTTACCTCAACTGAGGCTCACTTTGCAAATGCTAAGTTTTATGTGGAGGGTGCTTTCATTGAAAAAGTAATGACTACTTTTGTGAAAGAATTGAAGCAAAAGGAAAAAAATTTCACTCCTTCGACTAACGAAGATAAAATCAGTCAAGGTTTAAAGAATTTGACTCTTCCCCTCACTAACTTGGAAGAATCAACAATTCTTAAACCTCATTTGAAATGATATTTTAGGCCAGTTGAATAATCTCTCTTCGAACATTAAGATCTTTTTTCCCATCGAGCTAGAGGTTTTGACCTTAATACTTATAGAGTACTTGTTAAAGTTGGATATAAGCAAGAAAATGTTCTTAAGTTGACAAAAGAACCTAGCAATGCAAAGTCATGAAGTCCAATGAAGGTTTTTTAAGTCTGGCAAAAAAAACTGATTATGTCAAAACGTCCAGACAAAGACTTAGATTTTCTCTATTAAAATTAAAGATTCGTAAAGAAACTTCAAGTTATATAAATGTGGAGGAAATTCTTGAATTATAAAAAGATTTAATAGAGCCACTGAGGCCTTCTCGTTTAGGGACATGTTCAATGCTAGTCTCAGTGTTCGACCATTTGAGCATTCAATTACCTTGAAGGTTAGTGTTTGAGCAGATAGGGCCAAAAGCTGATGAAGCTTCTACAAGTGAGCTGATACCTGTTCATACAAGGCCAGAAAGTTTAAACTAAAAAAAAAATACAACCAAAGTCGAAAAAGAAAATTTTTAACCTTTAATGAAGTGAGGAATTTTTATAGTAAAATTCATTTTTAAATGAAAAGGCAAAGCTAGTAGGAAGTAACTACTGGTGAAGTGTTAAAGGCTAAAAAGCATACAGTGGTAATAACCCAGCTGGATGTATATTGAGAGGAAGAAAAGTTTGAAGAAATGGAAATAGTCACTTGGTACCATATATTTTATAAAGGAAGCTGATGAAAAACCACAGGAAGAAGATGCTCAAGAAGCCCCTTCATCATTTGAAGAGAGAAATTAAGCTACCATTGATGAGCTAAAAGAGGTTAACATCGGTACTTATGAAGATCCTTATCTAATTTTTGTCACTACTTATTTGTCTTTAGAAAAAAAAATAGCTTATCTTGATCTGTTGATTGAGTACAGAGATGTTTTTACTTGGACTTACAAGGAAATGCAATGACATGATCCAAAAATAGCTGTGCATCATTTGGGTGTCAAAAAGACTATTAGACCTATCAAACAAGCTCAACGGCATTTTCATCTTGACTTGATTCCTTAAATTGAAGCTGAAGTCAATAAGCTTATTGAAGCTGGCTTTATTAGAAAAGTTAAGTACCTTACTTGGATATCAAACATTGTCCCAGTAAGAAAAAAGAATGGTCAACTCTAAATTTATGTGGACTTTTGGGATTTAAAAAATGCTTGTCCAAAAAATGATTTCCTTCTTTCTCTAATTGAGATAATGGTGGATGCTACAACTGGTTATGAGGCTTTGTCTTTCATGGATGGGTCATCTAGTTATAATTAGATTCACATGGCTCTAAAGAATAAAGAACTTACTACTTTTCACACTTTAAAAGGAATATATTGTTATAAAGTTATGTTTTTTGGGTTAAAGAATGTTGGTGGTACTTATCAAAGAGCAATGCAAAAGATCTTCATTGATATGCTTTATAAAAATATTGAGTGCTATGTGGATGACTTGGTTGTGAAGTTAAAGAAAAGGGCAGATCATCTTATTATTCTTCATCAAGTGTTTGAAAGATTTACGCATTTACCCATTAAAGATGAATCCACTAAAGTGTGCTTTTAGTGTATCGTTGGGCAAGTTTCTAGGGTTCATTATGAGACGTCATGGAATTGAGATTGATTAATCAAAGATAGATGCGATCATGAAAATGCTAGAACCACGTAATCTCAATGAGCTCAAAAGTTTGCAAGGAAGATTAGCATATATTCGACAATTCATATCAAACTTGGCAGGTCAATGTCAACTATTCAATCAGCTAATGAGGAAAGATATTCCTTTTATTTTGGATAAAGCTTGCAGTAATGCTTTTAAAAACATTAAGGCCTATATGTTGCAGCTGCCTGTTTAAAAGTGCCTATATGAGGAAAACCTTTAATCCTTTATATTGCTACACATGACCATTCTTTAGGAGCATTTTTAGCACAAGAAAATGATGAAGGAAAGGAAAATGCACTCTACTATCATAGTAGAACTCTTAATGGTGCTAAGTTAAATTATTTTTCTATTGAAAAGACTTGTTTGGCATTAGTGTTCGTTGTTAAAAAGTTAAGGCATTATTTACAAGCTCAAACTGTCCATTTGATATCTCAAGCAGATCCTCTAAAGTATCTTATGTCTAAGGCTATAATTAGTGGAAGATTGGCAAAATGCACTCTCTTGCTACAAGAGTTTGATATCACTTATGTTCCACAAAAGGCTGTCAAGGGGCAAGCATTGGCTAATTTTCTTGTAAACCATCATATTCTAAATGATTAGGAATTCTTTGAAGATCTTCTCAATGAGGATGTTCTTTTTATCGAAATTCTTAGACCATGGAAGTTGTTATTTGATGGGGCTGTACAACAGGATGGAGCTGGATTAGGTATTGTCTTTGTCACTTCGAAAGGTGATATGTTGCCTTATGCATTCACTTTCACTGAAAATTGTTCGAATAATGTAGCAGAATACCAAGCTCTAATTATTGGATTAGAAATGGCAATTGATATGAAAGTCACCCAATTTAAAGTATATAGAGATTCTAAATTGGTCATCAACCAACTTCTTTCCATTTATGGAGTGAAGAAACTGAAGCTTTTACCATATGTCAACTTTATGAAGAAACTCTTAGAATGCTTTGACAATGTGAACTTAGAGCACATGCCAAGAAAAGAAAATAGACAAACAGATCCTCTGGCCAATTTGACATCATCTCTTGTATTACCAAATGCCAAAGTAAAGGTTCCTCTATGTAAGGTTTGGTCTTGCCGTTAGTTACATTCTCTAAAAAGGCAAGATATGGAATCCAACGTTGTTTTAGTTTGTAAAATTAAAAAAGAAGATTAGAGGCAACCATTGGTCAATTTTCTAGAGTAGGGTAAATTACCCAGTGATCTAAATCATATAACAAAAGTTAAAAGTTGAGTTTCTCAATTTATTTACTTCAAGGGTATACTTTATTGTCGCTTTTTTAATGGAGTCTTTCTTCAATGTTTGGAAAAAGATAAAGCATCCAAAGCTCTACAAGAAGTTCATTTTGGAGTTTGTGGTACACATTAATCTAGGGCTAAGTTGCACTCTCAAATCAAAAGGATGGGATACTATTGGCCTATAATGGTAAAAAATAGCATGGACTACGCCAAGAAGTGTCAAGCTTGTCAATTTCATGCTAACTTCATCCATTAACTTCCTGAGCCATTGCATCCAATAGTCACATCTTGGCCATTTGATGGTTAAGGACTTGACTTGGTAGGACCATTACCTAAGAGTTCAATGGGGCATATGTATATACTTGCAGCTACAGATTATTTTTCAAAGTAGGCAGAAGTGACACCTTACAAGAAAGTGAAGAAAGAAACTGTTGCAACTTTCATTCACACTAATATCATTTATCAGTATGGCATTCCACGATATATAATAACTAATAATGGGAAGTAGTTTGATATAAGCAAATTATGTGCACAGTTTGACTTAAAGCAATATCAGTCTTCAATGTACCATGCACCAGCAAATAGATTGGTAGAAGCTTTTAACAAGACTTTATGTAATCTTCTCAAAACAATGGTTAATCGTTCAAATAAGGATTGGCATGAAAGGATGGGAGAAGCTTTGTGGGCTTATCGTACTACATATTATACACCAACTCAGGCTACTCTATATTCTCTTATTTACGGTGTAGAAGCTATTCTACCATTGAGCGACAAATTCTATGATTAAAGATTGCAATTTAAGAAGGTCTTGCTAATAAAGATAATATGCATCTACGCTTGGAGGAATTAAAAGCCTTGGATGAGAAAAGTTTGCAAGCGCAACAATATTTGGAGTGCTATCAAGCTCGATTATCCAAAGCTTTTAACAAGAAAGTTAAGCCACGGTCATTTCAAGTTAAAAACTTAGTCCTTACTATAAGAAGACCCATAAGTACCACACATCGCATGGGTAACAAGTTCCTTTCAAAATGGGATAAACCATATGTTGTTCGAGAAGTCTATACCAATGGTGCATACAAGATTGTTGATCAAAATGGTGTTAATGTTAGACCGATCAATGGCAAGTTTTTAAAATAGTGCTATGCTTAAGAACATGATACTCTTAAGCATGAGCTTAAACTATTCTTCCAAAAAATGTTGCTCCTAAGCACGAGCTTAAACTGCATATTCAAAAAATAAAATAAAATGCTCGCTAAGTTGAAAATCTTTTTTGTGACAACTTAGGCAAAAGTTAGAGCATAAATAAATAAATAAATATATGAACTATGTTATGGCTTGATACTTTAAAGGTATGTAGGCAACTTGGTTTCATTGCCAAGTTTAGTCAACAATAACAAAAAAACAAAACAAGAAAAGAAATTTGGCTGAAATATTTCTTTTGTCTATTTAAAGCATAATTGTCGACATTCCATGAGCCCGACCTTTGCGAACTTCGAATGGTCCGAAGGGCCAAAGCGTGCCTGACTTAAAAAATATGATGATGACGTTTGACATAAAGGAGTAAAAGATCATCAGGCGAATCGCTCATCTGACTAGTCTTGGATGGCCACCACGAAGTGGCCATAAACTTGGAGTCACCACCGATCATTTTAAGTTAGGACTGGATGCCTATTGAAAATAATACCAGAGATTCGTTGTTTTGGGTTCGAGAGTTGGTTACGTGTGGGGAAGGATTAGCATCCTCACGATGCCTGAAAATCAATGCCATCTAACTATATCTTACTTGAACTGGATTTCCTTAATTCCTTTTGAATCTGACCCTTTAGTTGCAGACTTAAGTGTTTGAAGATTCTAGATAGTATCTTCTAGCTGAGCTTTATCTTTTAAGGCTGGTGACACATAACACCTACCACTTTGAGTCAAATAACTTACCCCTAAAATATTAATATTTAAGGCTAGTTAACTAGATTCCTCGATAATTAAGGTTTTACTTTCATAGGTCCAGGGAACAACCTTATTGTCTTTGTAAGGGAATAGAGATGGCAGTTGAATGACCATAATTGGTGTAGATGGGGTAAGAGTGGCTTGAAGACACGATCGATTATCATACAAGATCAGTGGTCTTCTAATGCCATGAAAAGGGTTGTCCTGATCCCCTTCTATGACATTGAATGATGGAAGTGCATCTACGGGTTGAATAGCCAAAGTTTGTTTCTCATCATAAAATTTGATGCTGCCTTTCTTCATCATTCTTTGGACCATGGCATGAAACTCTTTACATATCTGAAGGGTATGACCATGTACTGTATGGAAATCATCAAAGTTGCCAACTCCTTCCTCTTTCTTCTTGACCGTATTAACTAATTTGGCCTTTACCAGAATCTGCCAAACTGTGCTCATTAGCATGCTGAGCTCTTCTACATTTTTCACAATTTCACTATCTTGCTCAGTAATGAACCTTTCTAGGTCGCGCCTACACGGTTTTAAGATGAACTAGCTATCTTATCGAACCTTGGCTGTCATGTTGTTTTGACTTTTCTTTCCTCTTGCCTTTGCCTAATTCTCTTTTTAAAACCTCATCCATCATCCCACAAAGTATGACTATGTTCACAAAGCCTTTATGGGTTTGTTTTGCCACTTTTTCATAGAAAGGTGGCTGTAGTGTGCCAATGAACCTGATGATCATTTCCTTCTCTGTCAATAATGGTTGAATTTGGGTGACCTTTTCCATCCACCTAAAGACGTAATGCCTAAAGCTTTCATTTGGCCACCTCTCTATACTCATAAGAGAAAGGCAAATCAGGATACCATCATTATTTGCTTTCTCCTTTTTGATGACATAAACTGATAGATAAGTCGATTTATGACATTCCTCGTAGAATTCTATCTCGGATCAGTCCATCATTCCTTGAACCATTTTCAGGAATGACGAACATTATTGTAAATCGTACTCTTGAGCGTAGTAGTAGCAAGAGGACTCCTTGAATTCCTCTCTTGGGCTCACTATCCAACCTCTCTGAATGTTTGCCACATTCTACTCGTTGGCGTCTTGATCTCTCTGACATCTCTTTTGATCCAACAATCTTTCCCATCAATCACCGTAGTTACTCTCGGTTCAATATGATTATAGAGCGGGTTGGCCTTAACATTTAGTTTAGGCCTTTGCTCTATTTTGATTACGCCTCTTTTCAGCAGGCCCTGCACCATTCTCTTGAATGAGGTGCAGTTCTCAATTGAGTGTCCCTGTGCTCCCACATGGTATTCACAGTAGGCATTCTCATGATACCAACTGGGGTATGGTGGAGATTTCTGGTCTAAAAACATTGGGGTAACCAATCAACCCGCTAATAGACGATTATAGATTTCTTTATATGAGTACGGTAAAGGTTTAAAATGTTCCCTTTCTCGGGGTGCTTGATGATTACTTGGGGCTCTGACATTGTTTGTGTTGCGAGGTTGCATGCTTGGAGGAGTGTTTTGAACAAGATTTGGTGTGAAGGTTATTGTTAGAGCAATCCCAGTAGAGTGAACTACTGGTGTCATTTGGTAGGGGCTAAGACCCGGATACAACATATTTGGGGTATATACCCTTTGAGCTAAGCATGGATTTTGTGGGAGCCTTACGGTGCTGTGACTGACTGTGTTTACTTTTTTTTCCTTTCCTTTACTTGTTGGTTTCTTAATTGACCTGGATGATTCTCTCATAGATATTTTCCCACTTTTGATGGCATTATATCATCTCCCCTAATATAACCATGTCAGTAAAATTCTTCACGGTGTTTCTTATCAACTTCTCGTAATAAAAAGCTTTCAAAGTGCCAACAAACATAATTGTCATTTCTTTCTCAGTTATTAGAAGTTAAACCTAAGCTGCCTCCCCTTTCAATCTTTGGGCTTACTACCTAAAACTCTTAGAGGCTTTCTTCTCTATGTTCATGAGGGAAAGGCGATCTGGGGCCCAGTCAGATACGTGCTTATATTGGTCGAGCAATGCACGTGCCAGATTTGTCCATGTTTGAATTCTTATGGGGTCTAGCCCTATATAACATCAGAGAGTGACCCTAGTTAAACTGTCCTAGAAGGAGTGGATTAACAATTTTTCATTTTCCTCATACCTAGTTATCTTACAACAATACATCCAAAGGTGGGTAGTGGAATCTGTGGTCCTATTATATTTTTCAAACTCTAGCACTTTGAATTTATGCAGAATGACGAGATTAGAGACCAATCCTAGAGCCTTCACGTTTATAATTCCAAATTTATCGTTTTCCTCGATAGGTTGAAGACATTTCTCTAGAGATTGGTATTTGTTTAAGTCTTTATCATTTTTTGAAGACCTTTTTACCTTTTCATGTATTGCTTGTTCATCAAGATCTGGTACTAGAGGTATAGCAGGAGAAAAGCCTAGATAAATGAATGGTTGAGTCGACGAAATTCTTGCTGCCAGAGGATGCTGTTCATGAAAAATTATTTCATGCAAATTAGTAGCCTCGGTACCACCATTCAGATTACTCTCGAGGTTGGTTAGTCTTTTGCCAATGTCGATAGTGCTCATTTATCTTTTATCTTTTAAAGCTTTGAACAATAGTCTTGTCAATTCTGCCATTTAAGATTGAAGTTCTTCATTCCTACAAGCTGATTGTTCTTGAGATTCTCAGTACATGAGTTCTAGTTGCTCAATACGGGACTGATGATCGTTTTCCATGGCTTTATGATGGGTACGAGTGTTGTAGTGATGGCGAGCTAAAAATTTGGTGTTTTAGGACATCTTCACTTTAAATTATTGACAGATTAGAGCTTTAGACTGTGTCATGACATAACATGAAGATGGATATGAATTCATGAAGTAGAAAAAGAATTATGTTATTGATGCAAAACAGAAAAAGAATAATTGTTATTGATGCAGATGCAAGATGGACAATTGGATTAGGAAATAGCTCCACCAATAGCGTCTTTCATTGAAGCAATCAAAGTCTTGAATACATATGATTACATTTGGAAATGTCTAGCATGGTTACAATATTTAATCACATGTTCTAAGAAATATAGCAGTTCTTGTTCGTGAGCTCTAGTGGGTAAGATGCTACATGCTAGAGATCAAGCCGTGTCCATCATATATTCGGCCTTTAACTTAGCTACTTAAATTTGTTCATTGAGATAGCGATGATGAGTCTGATAATTTTGGTATGCCTAATCAACTATTTGTTGCCATTCTTACTCCCACTGTTCTGAGGCCTGTACTAATTCATCCACCTAGTTTTGGCAAGCTTGTAAGGACTACTTTATGTCTTAAACCCTGACTATTAACATCTCGTTCTTAACCTGATTCACTCTCAAATCTCAAACTCGAGCTTCTAACTGTACATTTCTCTTTTGATAAGTTGATGTGAGGGTTTGAGCTCTGACAAGCTTTTCTTTATTGTCTTTAGCCGCTTCTTTCCACTGATGTAGTTCTTTTTCGAGGGTGGTAATTTTTGTTCTCCACTCAATTAAAGACTTGCTTCAGTATCATGATTTGTTTGCTTTGTTTATGACCACATAGTCTTTCCTTAGACTCTCGAGATGTTCTTTGAGATGATTCTTTTCCTTATTAGCTCGTTTCACCTCACCTTCACGTAGATAAATGTCCATCTCTAATTGACTCTTTTTTTTATTTAGGCAAGCAATTTCCTTGGTAAGAGTTATCTTTTTTGGTTTGGATTCTCATCTAAGCAATTCAATTTTAGAAGAGAATTCTTCATCTATAGATGCAATAGCAGATAGAGGCAAGGCATCATTAATGAGATGTATTTTCCATTGATTATACCCTGGGGTCACACTGCTTCCTTTCCAGTGTCTTTCCATGCAATAAGTTTGTCACCAAGCATGGAAGGTTGACTGATGTTTTACTTATAATCTAGCCTGCCATATTTAAGGTCGCATGCCTCTAAGTTTTGAACAAAGGGGATAAATCGCGGACACAAAAATTATCAAAGGACCAGAAAAGATGCGTAGTTGGTACTTTCGATAACATAATGAGTGGCACACAATTGTAATCCGCACATCTGTACATGATGGTTTATGGTAAAAACCAAGCAACCTTTTATGTCACTTCATCCCCATTAAGATTCTGAAGTTTCTGGATCTGTTGGTCCTCAGACTTCTTGTTAACCCATTCCTTCTTGAGGACTTTGGGGATAGGATTGAAGTCAGGGAAGAAGTTGTATGGCCTCTTTCTTTCTTCCGGGCAAAGGTGGCTAACAAGCCATAGGTGAAGCATAGGTGCACATCCAATGAAACATCATGTCCTTATTTTCTTGCAAAAATTAAGTGCTCGAATGGTTTCACTGATGATAACAGGTACAAGGTTAATGTTGCAACACAATCGAGAAATAAGATCCACCACCGTCGCTTCAGCATAACCTAGCATCTTTAAAAATATTACTAGGCCATATATAGCCAAAATGAATATATCTTGCATTTTTTACACATTAGCGGTATTTGCCATTGCCTTTTTCAAACTAGTCCATGAAATGCACTTGTCGTTTCCCTTTTTCTTGATGTGTCCTTCAATCCATGTCTCGAGTGCACTAAAAATCTGGGCCAATCTTTTTTTAAAAGCTGGAGGGTTCAACGCCTTGTAATATATTCTATCAGCCTTGGCCCTCTCGATGTTGAGCAGCGAGGTATATTCCTCTATTGTGGGGGTCAAATCCTTATGGTTGAAGGTCAAGCATCAATATACAGGGTTCTAAAATTAGGAAGCAGCCTACAGCAAATTAACATCCAAATGGACCTGGAGTAAAAAGGCAACGTCCCTATACCTTTTCATGAATGATTCCTTCTTGGTACCATCCTAACTGGGCCATATATATTTCAGATCTTGCCCATCATTCTAATGATACCCTTTTTGATCTTTTCATGCACTGTTGAGATATACTCGAGTTTTAGAACATCCCCAACTTCATGTTGTCATCGCTCGGACTAGGCTCAAACTTTCTCAAAAGATTTCAACTCTAAGATGGACTGTTGCTCTATGACAAACACCTCTTAGTAAGCACTGCACCATTGGCTAGTTGTCCCATGGCAATAATAATAATGAAATGGTGCATGCAAGCAAAAGAGAACAAAAAGAGACAATAAGTTAGCAGTTATACAAAGAAATAAGCACACAAAGGAATGAAAGCAACAAAATGAAAATGCCACATAGAAGTTTGCCCTAAGAATAGATGATATGATGTATAGGGGCGAGCATAACAATCAGACAGCATGATAGTGTATCTAAGCTAAGATTGCCTTTGCACGTGGTGATACAATACCATATAAGGACAGGCCTGACTAAACAAGCAGTGACGTTCGTTCGTCAATATCTGTGTTAAGTCATCAGCATGGTGACTTATTTTGGTCAGATTATGAACTTTTGGCATTGTAGGTGTGAACATTGTTCATCATCACCTATTTGCTAAGGAAGGGTGATCCATAGAACATTATAGCATACCTTAAGAAATGATCATAAAAATAACATGAACAATCTGAACAACAATGTTCACTTATCATCACTTGTATAATATGGTATACAGGAATAAAGGTAAGAAGTGTTTCCCTTAGTGACCCTATTTTTTTGGTTATTCTATCAGCATTCTGGTCTGGTTCGACATGGTTTGGCTTGTAGGGCTCACTATATAAGTTTAAGTAGATGCCTAAATAGGTATCCAAATCACTCTTCCATCCG
>JBBYHL010082322.1:0-36383 GCA_038381835.1 Adansonia madagascariensis | reverse complement strand
CTTTCTACTTTTTCAGTTGTTATGTCTTAATCTTTTATCTTCTAAATATGCTTACTCAATATTTGTTAGATATTTGTAAGGCTTCTAAATTGGTCCCGAGTTCATGCCAGATCAATAGACAATATTCACATGTTTTAATGCAGTTTTTAGAGCAAATTAAAAATTTTCATTTTTATTGTATCAACAATTAGACATAACATCGTTAAGAGTCAGATTCAATCTTAGCTTAAATTGAGTCGAGTTTAGAATAAATTTTTTTAGATTGTATTCGACTAAAATTGAATTAGATAATTACTTAATTAATAAAAAGTACTTTTATTTAAATTTAATTATAAAAATATATAAATATCAATATAATTTTTTAATATTTTAATATATTTTAAATACAAAATTAGATTTTCAAGCCCAATAGATCGTGACAAGCATTGAGTAAACAAACTTTTTACCATCTAAACCTCACCTAGTTTGATCTTTTGGGAACAGGCAAAATATGCATTATGAAAATTGGAGATAGGAGCCAAGAGTGATAAAAGTTTGAAAAAGAAAATTAAAATAATGAAGAAAAATAATAGAAAACATTGAGAGTTTCTTGATGTAAATAAGTTTAAAATTTTGAGTAAAATTGAAATGAATGTATTTTAAAATGTAAATTCTAGCATTTGTAATTGTTTCATTTGAATAAGTAGTAGTTAGAAAAGAATTTAAGCTATTGGAATCTCATGATATAAAGAATTATTATGAAAAATAATAATATTAAAAATAAAAATACATATATATATTTGTTCAAAATGGATATCAATAGATTTGTAAAAAATGCATAGATATTATTAATAATAAAAAATAGATTTGAGCTAAATAAATGATATTTTGTTTTTTGAATATTATATTATATAATAGGCCATATGAGAGTAAAGTGAGATTTGGGGGAAATTTAAAAAAAAAAACACTATTTATGTGGAATTTCAATAGGATATTTGTGGCATTCAAAAATCCCCTCTTAAAATTCCCCATAAATTTAGAAATTTTATCTTACTTTTTAATAAAACAATTAATTTATTTTTGGATTTTAAAATCCTTGATTGAAATGAATTCTCTATTCCAAACACTTTATCCGAACACATCCTAAATGTTGAATGCACTGTAGCACTTAGAGCTTTAGTGTGCTAACACTCCAAAGCTCTAGTCTTTTTGTAGTCCAACTTGCCAAAGCTTAAGTGCTCCAATGTATCACTCCTCTAGTGCTTTAGCACTCTATGCCCTATTCTCTCTAGCAGCTTGTGTACATGTGACAATGATGATTTAGAAGGCAGCTGCAAGGTCAATTATGACATTAACCTTAAAAGGATGCAAGATTCTTAGATTCGCTCAACTTTTAGGATGTCTCAAAAGGCCTACCTTGGAGACTTAATATGGAGATTGTTAAGGATTTTTCTTTTTAACCTTTCCCTGGAACAAAGTGTTTTCTGTTCTTGTTGAACAAGAAGTGGACTCCTAAGTGTGCTATCATGTAATTTTTTTTACTACCTATGGCTAAAACACTCATTAGGGTGTAACCTGCTGTTACTTACACTTCAATCACCACCATTGATAATTCACCACTACTTATGGTTGATAAAACTTTCACATAAGAAAACTTTTTACTTTTTTTTTGTATCTTCCTTTGATAAGACTATAAATAGATGTCCAAGAGTTTCATTTGGGATCTTTCCAGAAACTTTTGACTTTTAAGGATCTATTTGTAATTCTCTTTGGATTACTCCTAGTAGTACACTTTCCACTATCTTTATTAACTTTCCACCTTCACCATCACCATTGATAATCACCTTTGTTCTTTAAGGCCTGCTCTAATCATTCTCTCTATTTTTTCATAGAATAATTTATTTTGCTAGTTTGCAATGTTTTCCCATCCTATAAAAAGAACCGTTTATGTTTTGGGTACTTATTTATGGAGTACGAATGCATTAGAAATCCAAACACATCATTCTCATTTTACATCTAAGGTTAATAAGGAAAAAAATGCAAATACCACAGGAAAATAAGTTGGTTATGGGGATAATCTCCTAACTTACATCCTCTAACGCCATAACTTCTTATTTCAATCTATGAACAATGGAAATGAGTTTAGGGAAATTCAGCCTCATGCTTAAATATATTTAATATTAAAATCAATTATATCAAGATTAAGAATAACATGTGATTAAAAGTTACTGATTATAGGTGTTGCAAGGTCCCTATCTTCTATACACGTAATCAACTCTTGAACTTAAATTCCCTCTGGTTTATAAGTGGACTTTGTAATCTATTTCTTGGGTTTTGTAACCCTCAAAAGATGAATTCCAATAGGTGACTAATCACACTTAGCTTAAAAAGATTAGTGGCAACTCTTAATCAATTGGTTATTTCGTGATAACTATATGAAAAAGTCGGGTGAATGATTCATTCCAATGACTCAACCATAATTCCAAACCAAACAATTGTCCCTACTCTAATTTGTTGAATTTGCATTCAATATGTTAAGATAGTTTTGATATAATAGATCTTAAGATTAATTAGTTTGAAGTTAAAAGTATTTTTCCTTATATCATTTTCTTAAATATTTGGAAATTACTAAAATATGTTTAACCCTTAAGTTTTCTCAAAATTACATGTTCTTGAATGTATACTTATGTTTAAAATATTTTAGAATATTTCAAACTCATTTTGAAATGCCTAGAAAAGTACTTTTAAAAGAAAGTTAAGGTATGTATCAACACTTTGTGAAACAACATCTAATGAACTTTACACGCAAATATCTAAACTCATTTTGAAATGACCAAAATTTTTTTTTTTTTTGAGAAAACATAAAAAAAGTATTCATATAGTATCCATACTTCCAAAAGAAACATAAGGTAGGTAAATAATGTCTAAACGAACTTTGTAAGGCAGTAAACTATCAATATCGATATTGATACTTGAACTTTCAATGGTCAAATTTCCAAAAATTATAAAAAGAAGTATCAATAGTATTGATACTTCTACTCGAACTGAAATTCCTAAACACAATTTTTAAGGTTTCAATAGTCATTTTCCATCCCAATCAGCTCCAAACAAATATAAACCATTTCTATGCTATAAAGAGGGATCTCCAACACTTCTATGAACAAGAAACATTAAGAGAAGCAACATTTATTAAAAGAGAAAAATCAAAGCCATATTTTCATCTCTCATAAGCTTTCAAGAAGTTCACTATTTTAAGCTTTATTTCCATATTGTTCTCGTATTCCTTCCTTGTTTAGTCTCTCTTTATTAAGCTTAAACCTTTTAAACACCTAGCCTTTTAGAGCTTTTCTTTGTTACGCAAAAATATTTGTAAAATGGTAAATCTACCAAAACCTTAAAAAGTAGAAAAGTTATGTCTTAGCCTTAAAAAGATAAGGGGAAAAAGTTGCTATCTAAGCTTACATAAAAAATAGGGATTGTGAAGGCTATACCTTGTCGTTGAAAGGTAGCAATTCAAATTAGTGATTAGGAACTCCTTGGCGAATGAGGCTAAAGAGAGAATGTAGGCACAGGATCAAACTTTTATAAATCACTTGTGTTTGATTCTCTATCCCTACTTTTTTATTTGCTTTAATTGGTCATTTAATTATTATTTTGAGTATATTGTTTAAAATTTTCAAGATCATTATTTATGCTTTAATTTCACGATTTATTTTTGAGAAATCAGTTTACTCCCTATTAATTTATTCCTAAAAATAAAAAGATATAAGAATTAAACTTAAAAACTTGGGATAAAAGTTCTGAAAAATTATTGAACCATCAAAGAGAAAAAGAAAGAATTATGATCGTTAAAAAATAAAAGATATTACAAAGATGATATAAGAACTTAGAAGAATTAAATCATTAATGCCAAATGAAAATGGAAGATTCCGTTAGCATATTTAAATTTAAATGATATAAAAAAATATAATGTAAATATTTAACATGATGTATCACACCAAAAATGGTTATTACTTTATATTGAAAAATTATTTTTTGAAATATTAAAATTAAGATAATTTGCATTAGGTAGGCAATGAAATTATTGAATATGAATAGGAAAATAATCATAGAAATTGAAAGAATATGTTGTAAAAATCATACTTTATCAAAGTATGGGTTTCTTAGTTTCTTCAATCACAATAATTAAGGTGACATACTAGTTATACCTTTTCAAGGACCGAATAGTCTATATGACTTGACAGAATAATGTTTAATATTTTTTTAAGAGTAATTTGGACTTACAAACCAAGTTAGGTAGAGCCAAATTTAAACTTGGACAAAAAAAGTTGAGCTACATGCTTGTCCATAAACACCTTTAATAGTAATGCAAATGGAGACAATATACATATTTTTTAATTCGCTAATTTTTTTCTTCTATCCATAATTTATAATTTAATATTAAATGTTAGCAAACAAATTATATGTCTTGGCATCAAGAATAATTTGTCTAACTGAAGCTACAGCTCCTATTGCTACTAATTATTGTAATATATCAAGAAATGAACCTCAACATTTCAAAGCAGACAACATTTTAGATCATTGTAAGGTCTAGTTTGCTAGACGAATTGCTCGTTTGAACCTCTTATACCAAATACAAGAGTGACTAGTTTAAGAGTCACCACCGATCTTTTGGCTAAGTGTGATTGGTATCCTATTAAAACCATTCACTAAAGAATTACAAAACTCTAAAGGAATGATTTTACAGCTTGCGTATACTAGAAATATATAAGTTAGACTCGATCCCTCTTGTGATGCCCAAAATTTAGTGCTAACTAATCACACATATCCAAATTTTGCTTTCTCGGTTTCAATCATGATCCCTTTTTTATTCATTCAAAACTAAACAAATGTCACTAAAAAAATGTATCCCAAAACTCTCATCGGGACTAACTCAAATTTACAACTGATTCAGAGCGAAAATCATTTAAAAAGGAAAAATTCTAGAAAAAACATTTGACTCCAAAAATACTCATTGATTGACTCCATTCTCAATATTGTTTATTATATTTGAGTCCATTTAAAAGAAATTGCAAAGATAACACACTTGGACTAAATTGAAGAAAATATAACTTTAAAACAAAATAAAAAATCACTTTCATTCAAGCCAATTTGGAAGCTTTAATGTAAGCTACTATGGACCTTTTGTAGGAAACACCTAGACCTATGGACACACTAAACATGACCTTGTAATCAATTTTAAGGCATCCGAACTTGAAATAGTGAACACCCAAACTTAGAGAGACTTGAGACAAAGGAAAAATTTGACCTTTTAAGATTTCTAAATTTATTTCGGATTATTCTTATGACATAAAATAATCAAAGCAAATTATATGAATTTTGACTCACTATATTTCAATCTAAAAATACTCAAAAAATGCCAAAAAATCATTTTGGCTAGCACGTGAAATTTTCAATTGGATGCTACTGCATTGCATAGTACATCCAATCAACCTACATTCTAGAATTTCTTCTTGTTTCATCGGGAATATCCACCAGATGAGCCATACATTTTTAGAAAGCTTATTCACTCTACTTTTATCTTAAAATATGAAAAAAAAAAAAGAAAATGATCATCCTCATAAAAACAATTCATATTGCTGATTAGGCGTAGAAATAGAGCCATGCAAATGGCTTAGATTTTAGGATTTTTTTGTATTCGTGCGGTCATAAAATCAAAAGTTTCAAAAACCTATTAGGTAGTCTATTCAATGAGGATTGTAGGAAAAATACAAAAGAAAATTCTAAGGCCTATAACATATTCAAAATATTTCTTTTCTATGAGACTACCATGCTGGATTGCAATAGTAGCTTCTGACACAAATTATGATCATGAAGCGTTTTGTCAAAATTTTAAAATGCATTTCTGGATATTTGAACATCCAACAACGAAATCTAGTAGACTCTATGGAAGTCCTATATGAGCAAACAACAAAGATTTCTAAGTGCCAAGACCTAGAACTATGTTTTCTAACATTGGTAATATGCTTCCGAGTCATGCAAATATCTCATTTTTTATTGCTTTTATTCATTATTATTTATTCCTAGCAAGTGAGTGGCGCACCAGTGCCACTAACTTATGTGCTGAAACCAGTAGTTTAAGTGACTCTAAACAACATATTTTGACTCACTTAAAAATCACCTAATGACTTATATCAAGGCTCATTAAGTTTAGACTCAACGAAACAAGTTTTACACTTAAAAAACATTTTTATTTGCTCCCCATCAACTTTAAATTAAGCCATTTTATTTAATATCCCCAAGTTACTCATTAAAGAGCTTATTAAACAAAACTAAACTTTGACTCACCTATTGATTAAGTGAACCAAAGCTTGCCCTTAGGGGAGAAAACATGGTTTTTATACAACCTAAACACTCTAACATGCATTTTATCAAACATGTAAAACACTAACCTATTTTCTAGCAGCTAATCATCCACAGAACTATTCTAAACGCAAATTCACCTTAACTGAATACTCCTAAGCTAATTATGCTCATCCAAACATCAATTTCGCATTAAGATCTTATCAATTAACAATTAAACATAAGAAAACAAGCTTGGATTCAATTCAATTAACATGATTAACAATCAAAATATGCTTCTAACCATTTAAACTTAACAATTGAAGTCAGCTTCCAAATTCATTCCATTAAGCATCAATTTTATTTACCTAAGTTCAACTCAACTTAATTTATCTAAATTTCACCATTTAAGCATCAATTATGCAAAACCCACTCAAGCACACTGAGATACTAGAATGGAAGAACCTTGCTAAGGATTCTTAAGCTTGTTCAAATGTTTCATTAAGTTCAAGAACCTAAAATCATCATTTAGGACTATATTCAAGTTCTAATCACCTAAACTATAGCTTAAACTAGCTTAAATTAGTAAGATTATGCATGGACACACCAATTAAACTCAAGATTAAACTAATATAAGCTAGTTGAACATGATTCCAGTTCATCCTAGTTTATTCAAATATCAAATGAGCTAAGGATCCTAAAATTTCAACTTTACACTTTAAGATTTTAGCTCAACACGCTAAGATCCTAGTTAATAAGTTTAAATCATTGAGATCTTATCAAATTATATTCCCTGAACCTTAAACCTAAGGAGATCTCAATGTGTTTTAAAATTAGGTTTAGTTCATTAATCATGATTTAAGCTAAATTTCAATAATTAATCATAGAATCACGCTTCAAACAACAAGAAATCAAATGAATCATAGCTCAAATCAAGATCGAAACATAAGATCATCATAAATCACAATGGCTAAATCAAGTAAAACATTAAATCTCTATGGTTGAAACTCATATAAGCAATAGAAAGCATGAATCAATCATTAAAAATGCTAAATAACTTGAAATTAAAGAGAAAAGTTAAAGAATACACCTACTCCAAGCTTGATTCTCTCTTAAAAATGATGATAGGTTGAGAGAAAAATGAATATTCTAGAATTTCTAAAATTTTCTAAGTGTTTAAAAGTTATGAAAAGATGGATAATCACCCCCTATTTATAGGCCTTCAAGTTGGTAATTTAAGCTTAAATCACTTAAGGTGATCTTAGCTTAATCATTAACCTTCTAGCAAAATTAGGAAAATTACATTAGTGCCATTAATGAATAGATGAACAAAATTTGCATATTTATCACATGGAAAATTTGGGTAAAGCTATATTCTACACTAGCATTGTAAAACTTTTTATGCCATTCAATTGATCATGATTTGTCTATGTACAAATGCAATTAAATTTTCCATCCTATAGTAAAAATGTGCCTACTGACTTTCTCTAAAAAGTTTAAAATTTTCTATCTTGAACATCTTGAATTAAGTCCTCGAGAAATCCTGACTTTCTATATCCCTAAGGTCCTTTCAGACCCAGTCCTGATTACACCTTCTTGACTTAAACCATGTTTAATTTCATTTTGGTGTTATCAATTTTGGAATCCAAGTTTAGAATTCTTTCAATTTCAAAATATAACTTTAGGCTAAAAAGTTATCTTTACCTAAAGTTGACTTTGGTCACTATGTTGATTTTTGATTTGAATTTCTAAGATAAGCCTTATTATCCAAATATCATCAATAACCACTCTAATTCTCTCAAGAGACATGTTCCAATCAACTTTTAACATTCTCAAATTTTTGAGACTCGAGTCTCTATTTTCCAAATCCAATACCTACCCCTTAATTTGGACAATTAACCTCAAATGACTAATTATATTAAATTAATCCTGTTGAAACCAACTAAATCCTCAGTTGGACCTTTCTATCATCTCTAACTATCCAAGATAATCTAGATCTAGAAAATCCCATCATCCCCCTAAAATCAATAAAAGGTTAATTAAGGGTCTGGACAAAATAGGGTGTCTACACTAATGTTGATGAAGCTATTACTATCAACAAATTGAAATCCAGAGGAATAGCCGCAGGTGCTCCAAACAATTGCATAATGTCACTAAAGAAAGGTAACATTACAGCAAATATAATGGCAATAATCACTGAGAGTGACTGAAAAACCAACCTTCACATGGTGTTACGTGTAGAGAATTGATCCATCTTTGGGTTTACAAACCATTTTTTAAATAGTTCATTTGTGGGTTGGGGGTAAATCTGCAATGGCTAGTGAAAAATATAATCGAGAAAATGCATGCATACATACAGTTAAAATCAGTTAGTTGGGCTAATGCAATCATGGTTCTGGCTTATAGTTTATGATATTATTTAGTATTCACACATCAAAGCTCAGGTCAATGATTCTATATTACTCTAACTTTTTATTTTTTTAAAGCATTAATGTCAGACGCAATATCCAAATATAGGAATAGAGATATGACCTTCCAAATGTATGGAAAAGTTAGGCCAAAATGAACATACTTGCATCAAGCATATACTCGTGCTAACCCAAATCTGAGTAACCTAGCAAGATCTATTATTTAAAATATTATTTTAGTTGTTATATCAAACATTAAGTTCAAATGGTTGCAATAAAAGCTACATAATAATTATGTTGAATTAGGTTATTATAGCTGAGTTGGTTTAGATAGTGCACTTACACTTGTGACTACAAAGTTCAATTTCATCTTTAATCAGCAAAAAGAAAAAATTCAAATCATTTTCGATGTGCCTAAAGTTTGTTACTTAACAAGGTTTTGATCTGCGAATTAATTCAAGGATAGCCAAAAATTATCATGTTCAATGCTGTCTAAGCCAGTAATCTTGGATTTCATCTAGAGTAGGCACGAATTGGAGATGATCCACGTACAACATTCTTGCCTAATTGACTATAAAATTTAAAATGGTTGTAAATGTAAGAGTACCTCTACTACAATAAAGAGATGCTCATCACTTATTAGCCTATCGATTAAGTCCATGGAGGAAAACTAATAAGCCTAGTTTGATTTGATTAATATTTTGTTTCATAGAAGATAAGCTAAGATGTTTTAAAATGGTTTTAGTTACTAGACCTATTTCGGAGTTTGATTAATAAAGAGTTCTTACCATAGTGATTGTTACTAGTTGCATTAGAGTGTATATGTTGGTTACCAAGGGAAACCAAATGGGTAGCAAAGGCCTATTTTTAGCCATAAAATTTGAGAGAATTGTTGGTTGACATTGATTACCAAATGTCTAATACCTAAAGATTGCCACACTAAAATGTGTGCTCACTGTGATAGCAAAATAGATGCAAAAACCTTTAAACCCTGCATTGAGGGAGCTATCATTGCCTATAGTTGTATAGCGAATCAAAAATAAGGCATATACTTTTAGTGTGTAAACAATTTACAAAGTGAATGGAATATTACCTATATTTTGGGGATAATTCTATAATCATATGTGGTGGCGATGATTGAAATACCATTAACAGCATCAAGAATATGCTTTTCCTTTGATCCCTCTATTGAGAAGTCCTTTTTAGGTGCATTCTTGGAATATCTTGTCAAGGCAACCATTGTAAGCATAGTGTGCTCTGATCTATGCAAATATGAAGTATTCATTAAATCAGATGATTTTTTGATTTCTGATCTATGTGATCGAGCCAGTAATGATGAATGCTATAAGCAAGACAAAGGAGTAAGGAGGTAAGGTTGACATGTCTTATTGAATGAAAGGATGATATTTGTGCCAATAATAGTGGTACTACTCCAAAGATGATTATAAACTAGTACAACTACATTTTCCCACTTTGATTTTAGAGCAAGTAAATGAACCATAGATAGAATATATAAATGATTAATGTTTATATAAGTAATAAGAGTAAGAGTATTTGCTTATTAAGGCATATTAGAGAAACTGACTTCAAGATTTTATCCTCCAAGAAGTATGCAGCCAATAATGGAACCATAGCGTATTGCAATTTGAAAGGGACTAACAAAATATTTGCCTCATCTGGGTCTTGCCAAGTTACTCAATTGGTAAATAAAAATGGTCTATCTTAGTGTTGTCAATGACACAAAGTGTACTCTAGCCATTAAAACCCTTATATTGCCCATGGTAGAAGAAGCAAAAAAGGTGCACACTTTCACACACATTGGTATATACATCTGCGTGCAAACTGATAAAGAAGTAAGATAAAAAAAGACAATGTTCACCTAGAATGTCTTTGGCCAGGTCACTAAACTAAAGTTGTCGGTTCCCAAGCTGAGCGTGATGCTCCAAAATCAAAGAGAGAAACTTACAGGAATAAAAGGTCAGCAGAGCTTCAAGAACAGTGATCAAAATGTTAGGTAGTCAGCCAAATAAGGAAAGAGCAAAGGGAAAACTAAATATAACAGGGCCGACAATCGATGTGGTTAAATGATAATCACAGTGCATCCAAGAACCTATAATCAAAATATGATGACAGAGTTTTACATTGACTTCCTCCCCATCATGGAAATCAAAATTCATTATTTGAAAACTAATAAACTAAACTAACCTTTTCATTTGAGGACGAATAGAGCCCATGCCTCAAGCTTTCCTGGGGACTAAACAACACCATTTTCCTTGTCAATTGAGGATAAATCAATTGAGTTTGGATCAATAATTCCCATTCCTTTTTTTCTCTAGCTATTCTTTCCTAATAAACTTGGTGCTGTTTCCTAATGGACTATAATCAAATGATGTTGCTATTATAAAAGATAGAAGGAACAATCCAACTAATGACAAAAGAAATGTGGGAACCTTTCCTTTTAGAATTGAAGCCAATTTTGGACCACTGAAAAACTTATGTGCCCCATCATACGAAACTCCTATATGCATAGTGCAATCATATTTTATTGATCATTATTCATGTCTTTTTCCAATTGTTTTGAGTTACATATATTAACTTGGAATAAAGTTAGTGTATATAGAATGATGTATAAATATTATAGTTAGATGAAAGTCAAATTAATCCATTGTTATTTTATTAGGCACCTGAAACGTTATTTTTTACTTTATTATGTCAAACTAAAAATAAATAAATAACATGAATGTTTCTACAAATGGAAGCTTAAAATGGTTTTATTATTTTTTTATGTAAAAATCTCAGGGTTCTGGCTAAGCTCCAATTGTTTGGATCTTTTTTACGGAGCTCACATAGGTGTAAAATTAATTTAATGTTATAGACTTGTAAAACTCTTTATACAATTTTATATTTGTTTAATCAACCATCATATTTCATATTCGTAGATATATAATCAAGTTTTGAGCAAGTTAAAAATGTCTAACTATATATTTGCTCGATGTAAACAAATTTCAACTGTTACATAATAAAAAATGGTATTCTCAACTAATATGATACATATATTGGATCAATCCAAACTTTATGTGCCAAAATGAGAATACTTATATTACTAAATCCAACAGTTGTTTGTTAAAATATTAAGCGTATAAAAAGTCATGCTAATGTGTAAAATTAATTTTTACTGTAGTGTAAAATGTATTCCTTGTGTCTGTGTATATTATGTATATATAGTTTCAAGGAGTAAATTTTTTGTAGTTTCTATGAATCCAGCTTTCAAGTCCACTGCTCCCCTTAAATAAGCAAAAATGTTGGATCTCAATTATTAGAAAAAAATAGCGGCTTAAAGTCACTATCTCTAGTGCGTTGAAACTCAATAGATATTTGTTTGATTTCTTAAAATTAATGATAAGATGGCATATATATATATCAAGGGTAATAATTAACTAATATATATGTGTATGTATTAATATTGATATAATAATTAGATTAAAGCCAAATTAATCCACTATTGTTTTATTAGGCAGTTAAAGTAGTGATTTTGTGTTGTATTACGTCAATCAAAATAAATAAGTGAATGTTTCTACACCTGGCAAGCTTAAGATAGTTTTATTTACTTATTTATTATTTATTTTGATGTAAAAGTCTTAGTGTAGACACCTTATTTTATCCAGACCAGTTTTTGGCATCCTAGGAGTTAGGTAAAAGATAATAAAATAAAAAAATAGAAATAAAAACTGGGGACAACTGCCGGGCGTCGTGTCGCTAGGCACTATTAGGCAACATGGCACCAGGCGAAAATTTTTTTTGGGAAAGTCTAAGATGCTTATGGGTCATATTAAAGAAAATGTAAAAACGAGGCATCAAAAGCCACTTTTTATGGTGTCACCAAGGTTATTCAAATGAATACACAAATCGATTTCCCATTGTTTGTGACCAAATTAAGGTAAATCAGGAAGCCACAGGTACGTACAAGTTATATTGGGGTGCAAGTATTGATACGAGGCCTTCATGGTGCGAAAAACTTGAATTTTCACATGTAGTATCGATACAAGAGGGTTTGGTATCAATACCCAAGGTGTGGCATCGATACCTAGATGTTTGTATCGATACAGACCTTGATAGTAGCTAAAGTTATGATTTTTGGCAAAATGCATCAATACACACATATAGGTATCGATATGGCTATAAGTCTCGAGACTAGAAACATTTTCTTGCTCTTACTATCGATACACAGCTCATTGTATCGATATTCAGCAGTAAAAAGTACCTTGTGTATCGATACAACATGTTTTGTATCGATACACCAAGGCATTTTTGCCTAGTTTGAGCCATTTTTAACCTGCAAAAGTCGATTTAAACATGTTTTTGCACTAAGGAACTATCATAAAACATTACAAACCTCAACTATGGGTTCATTAATGGATTTAAACAAACTTTTGGAGCTCAAACAATTAATGACAAAGGTCACTTTCATAAGATATATGGGTGTAAGAGGGTGTGGCAAGCATATCTCCAGTTGCAGGCTTTCACAGCCTTTTTACCTCCTTGCTTAGCATGGCAGAACCAATAAGAAGAGAGTTAGCTGAGCATGGCAGCTGAAGATATCCCCTGGTGCAGAAGAAAAAAAATAAAAATGACCTTTGCATTATCTTTTAAAAGGGGGGGCTGAACAAAAAAAACCACTAGTTATCTAAAAAAAAAAAACTCTCTCAGCTATCAAAGAAGCTCTCCAGCAATCCTAGAAAACTCTTCATCCATTCCCACAAATCCTCCAGCCACTTTAGTTTCAAAAACTCACCAAAATATTGTTCCATTGCCTTTTACCCTCAACCAACCTTCATTCCCCTAGCTCCCTAAAACCACCATCAGAATACCTTAAAAAACTCAACTTTTCACACACTTTCATCCTTAAAACACCCATTAGCAATCATATTACTAGAAAGCTTCTTCCTTTCACCCTTTTCTTATTAAACAATAGTAAAAAAAAGGAAGGAACTGAGCTTAAAGTCACTACTTTAAAAAATGAGGAAACTTTAAGCTTTTGTTGGTATATTTTTACCTTCTTCCATATATTTTTTGTTTTGATCATCCATTTCATTTTAGTGAACCCTTCATGTTACCCTCCTAATACTCCCATGCATCTTTGTTGCTTTGGTTGTGGTATTCCTAGGATCTTGATGACCTTCTTGACATCTTGATGTTGTTGGATATATGAACTCACCATGCTTCATTTTCATCATCATACAGCCTCTTTTCATGCATATTTTGCCATGTTCCTTCCATATTCACATGTCCATTTCACATTTAAATTGTCATCTTAATGTGTCTTAGGTATGTTCAAATATTTTCTTGTGTTTTAAGGAGGCTCACGAAATAAAATGCTGTCTTGACAACTCCAACATCCACTATTTTGTATAAACATGTTTATATCATCTCGATGCACCCTATTTGTCATCTCTTGCATCTATGTCACCCATTTCCATGTCAAATGTCATCTTTGGTTGTTTGCATGTTTAATCCATGTTTATCTTTGTATTTGCTGTATTTTGTTCATGATATCTCCATTAAAATGCTTGCTTGTCTTTTTCAAATTGATTTTTAGAAAAATTCCCAAGTTAAGTTTATGCTACCTCCAATAGATGAAGAATAGCATGGACTTAATACTTTCATTAAATCGGTCTCCCAATCTTAAGGGTAAATCAATATTTCAGCTCTGGATTTCATGGTGAAATCTGTTTATTTTTTTTAAAAAAGAAATCCTTTTTAGTATTAAACCTTGATCTTGAGTCTTATGTTCATTTTGGTGACATGGTCAATGGGTTGTTCCATTATCCCAAACTGCTCCGAGATTATGGAATGAACTTGTAAAGCCTGTGTTACTTTCTGTCACGGACGTTCGAACATCTTCGGCCTAATACTATCTTCGAAAAAATCAGAATATCAAATAATCCCCCTCTTTTTGCTTTGGAAGCACTATAGTTTGAACTTGAAAAATTATGTTCGAGCCATAAAATATTTCATTTGATAATTCTAATATTCTTCCTTTAAAGGGCATCACATCATCCCGGATAAGGGAATTATGATATTTTGAACCTTTGCTGTCTAAAACCCTTGGAACCAACGTGTAATTTAGGCCATTTCAGCCCATTAGATGATTTTTACAAAATTTCCAGATGTTTTTCCTCCATAAAATTCCTTTTCTGGAAAAATATTATCTATGATCTAATGATCTCGAATAAGCCTAGAATGATTTTTCAAAATCCATCATGCCCTCTTAATTTTACATGTTGCTAAAGTTGAGATGAACCTAACTTCAAAAATTAATTCTGCCTAGAAAGTGATTTTCTAGAATTTTTAAAATATTTTTATATTAAACCTTGTTGAGTTACCTTTCCATCAGTACCTCCTTTACCCTCTAAAGTCTTCGGATACACTAAAAAAAATCAAGAAATGGATATGACATGATGCTGTCCCCTGTTTTCAACCTAATTTTTGAATCTCCTTTTATCGAGACATTCGAATGTCTCAAAATGCACCCGTTTAGTCTCTCTTACAACATCAACCCCTTTTCACTTGGACCAAGGTTAAAATACAAAAAAAAATGATTTTATATTAAAATTTTGGCTAGTGGTGATACTCCAACTCCTCTACTCAAAGGGGATACTCCAACATGATGTTTTAATCAAAGTTTAAATTTTCTCCTTGTTCCCAAATGTTTTCCTAACTTTAGGTATACTCCAACCCCACTACTCCGAAGGGATACTCCAACCCCGTTTTTAAAAAAATAATAATAAAACTTTTTCTTTATTCCTAACTATTTTCATAACTCTATTTTAGGGGACATTCCAACCCCACTTCTCTGAGGGGATACTCTAACCTTGTTTTACCACAAAAACTTAAAATTTTCTTTCTTTTGGATACCTCAAACTGTTTTGATAAAAATTATCTTTGTTCTTCAAATTACCACTAAATACAGACCGATCTCTAAAATTGTCATCCGAGTTATTCTTCAATAATTGAAGGCAATTATGAGATACATTTCAATCACTCATCTTTTTTTGTGATTGCTTGTTTATGATATTATTACATTTCTTATTTTTTGCCTCACTAACTTGTTTCCTTTTGTCATGTTATTGTGCATTCATATTTAAAGTTTGCTTTCTAATGAAATTTATTAGACAATGTTTCATGTTGGTATCTCTCTAGTGCCTAATATGAAACATCCAATTTTTAAAATCTAATCTGGACATCGTTTTCATAAAAAATCCCTATGTTCCTCATATTTTTGAGGCACATAGGTGATCTAATTTTTCTTAATAAAAAACCCTGGATTCATATTTTCCAAAACTTCATGCATTAAAAAAGATTATATCTAAATAGAAACCAATTAGAACTGATTTAACTGAGACTAAAGTGAGATATAGTTAGCAGGTACCGATTTTAGGCATCGTGGGGATACTAGTCCTTCCCTGAACGTAACCAACTCTCGAGCACAACCAATGAATCTTTAGACTTCGTAGACCTTGAACTTAGTGTTTTGAGTTTTGTAACTCGTAATATTATTTTCAATAGGCGTCCAATCTTGCCTAGCTTAAAATGATTGGTGGCAACTCCAAGTTTATGGCCACTTCATGGTGGCCATCCGGGTCCAATTGGATGAGCAACTCGCCCAATGGTCTCTACCCCCTTTATATCATCACGCCTAATCCAGATCCCAATTAAGAGATAGCTTAAAGGCTCGACCACAACCAAGCATCATTTATTTTTAAGTCGAGCGCTCTATGCCCTTCAGATCGCCCAAGGTTTTAAAGGCCAGGCACGCGGCGACACTCAGGGTCCTAGTTGAGCTTCTATTGCTTGGATCTTGTTTGCAGAAATTCTCACCAAAAATTGAAGAAAAACAAGTCATCACCTTAAAATCACCTAGTCCAATAGTTTCATATTTAATTGAGCCTTTTAAAGCTTATTTCCAATTGTTGGGGTACTGGCTCTATCAAGTTTTATTTCTAATAGCACTAAACCTGTTTCTTTGACATCAATATTTAAACAGTCGCTGCAACGCGATGTTATGGCTGTTATTTTGCTATTTTAACTATCTCTGCTCTTAGTATTCATTATAATTGACTGCAATATGTTCATAATCATGATTATTGCTACAAATAGAAAATACTTTTTGTACCCATAATTTTTAAATTCCTATGTCTCATTGAACTACTAAAAGAAGTAGTGGTAAAAACTCTTGAGTTTTTTGCACTTGAAAGCTAGATTCCAAAGGGTGAGGAAGTTCCTTGTAAAACTTGGTTTGCTCTCCAAATTTGTAGTGCCTTATAAGATTTCTTTTGAAAGTTCATCAAATTTGCTAATGAAACAATAACAAATACAATAAAACTGAAAATTAACATAATAGTTGATCTGTATTCATTCAGGCATGAATTAGAGTTCTTTTCTATGAAACAAGTTTTCAATGAATTAGCTTACATACTAACAAATAAGTTGTAGGTATTGGCATCAAGAATTATTTATCGGATTAAGGGTATGGCTCCCAAGAAGCCCATTGCTAAAATAATTATGGCAATCAATGTGTTCAACTAGAAGACTAGGCTATACTTGGAAGGCTTAAAAGTAAGATAGTAAAACTCCATTGGTAAGACAAAATCAATGGTTATGCACCCAAATGCTCCAATCACATCATTGATGTCACTAAAGAATGGAAACTTTGCCGCAACAATGGTTGCTATGATCACAAATAACGAACAAAAAATCATCCTTGGAACAACATTGCAAATGAAAAGCTGATTGATTTTTGGGTCAATAAAACTTGCACTGGAGTACGTCATTTGTTAGTTGTAGGTTAACTTGTGCAAAGACTTATGAATTTTATGGATTTGGTAAGGAGTTCATGGTACCATAAATAGGGTTGGCCAGAGGCCAAATAAAGTATTAAGGAAGTCTTACCACAAAAAAACTAGATAGCTACAAGAGTGAAAAGATATTGGTGATCAAGAGAACCCATGTAGGTAACTAAGGATTCTCATCAATCATGAAATTAGCAAGAACTATCCCCTACACTGAGTTACCAAATGCTTAGTATCCTAAGATTACAACACTAAAAAAGGTTGCGATTAAAATAGCATAGCACAGATATAGTCTTTTAAATATTTTACCTTCCATTGGAGGTGCTACTATTGCTTGTAAATGGAGTTATTAAAGTTTTCCAATCCTGTTCAAAACAATTATGCATGCAAACTATTATATTTTTGTTCTAGTATAATAGAGGCAGAGCTTAAGGATGGGTGAAGTAGTTGTAGATTTTGATTCAAGCTCCAAACTTGTTAGATACAATATTTTGATGGTGACTCATAAATCAACTAGGGTATGCCTCTGATTCATCTATGGTATTTTTAAGTCTAGAATCACATAGCTATATAGTCTGAATAAAGTTTAAAATATTTAGTTCTGTTTAAGCTAGTAGAAATAAGTGTATATCCTATTTTACTTTAACTCTTTATTTTTCTTTTAGGTATCCATGTCCAACACATATTTGGATATAGGTATGGGGACATAATCTTCTGAAGAACCTCCAAACACATGAAATAATTTAAAAAAAACCTAAACATAACCATGTCAAATACATATCTATAACCAACACTCATGCTTAAATTTGAATAACAAAGCATGTCATAGCACTTTAAAAGTGAAGGATTTCTTTCATGTTTTTGTTCCCAAGAAAATAAAAGAGCTAAATGAAGAAACTTGGATTTTAGGGAGAATCCCATTGCCATAAGTTGTGGCAATAATTGAAATTGCATTAAAGGCTCTAAAGACCTGGTTTTGCTTACTTCCATTTAGAGAATAAGCCTTTAAGGGTGCATTCTTGGAACTTCTTGTGATATGGTAAAAATTTCTAGTACATCAAATTGATCAATTCAACATAGACTTGGCAATATCATAATACCATTACACAAATATGATATGAATAAAGTAATTAAGACATGGCATGGCATGGACACATGTCTAAAAATCTATATAATACACAAATTATTAACGTATCAAAATTTGTATAAATGTAAAAACCTTAAACATAACTATGACATGATAAAATACACGCAAATATCACACAAATATATGAATTGCTAGGTCTAATTCAAAGACTCCTCAGATCGAATTATTTTGTTACCCATGTGTGTGGAGCCTGCTATGGCACAGCACTATATTCAAGGTAAAGACGTAGGGACACAAGGTTGATATAGCATAGAGAGTGGATGGATAGGACTTGCACCAACACCAGAATAAGGATACTGTAAATTATAACAAACTAATAAAGTTGCACACTTCCCTTGGAAATATAAAGCAAGTAAATAAACTGCAGAAATATCAGAAAAAGTTGTATATTTTAACTCAGATGCCAAACTATTATGTGTGCATTGTGATTATAGTTATGTGGTTATGCTAAAAAGAGTGGAAGAGTTTGTTTTGATTGCAAGGAAAAAAACAAAGGCCTAATTCACAAATTTAAATGGTAGCCATAATGAGATAGTGAAGTCATTATTTTATGGTTTTGGCTCTTTCTGCTAATAATATTCCCACTGTTTATATTTATCGTAATTAACAAAAATAACATTTGTTACATTCGCAACCAAGATAAATATGACATTTAGAATATGTTCACAACCAAAATTTAACTCTCTGGCTTAATCGAGATGCATCTGAATACATAAAACATGTTTGATAGTTTTTATCTGATTTAAATAAGTGAGAAAATCCAATTTAGTTTGCTACTAGTTAACGCTCTATCTTTACCCTACTGAACAATATACATAGTTTAAAATGCAAAATAATAATAATAATAAGATCAGATCAAATATTTAAATTGCTATCACAAAAGTGTTAAAGGCATAACAAATGTTATCATGGTCAATGTAGTTATGAAAATTTCATTTTACATAAATTACTATAAATTATAGTAATTATAAATATAATCATAAAACTTCTTTCTTAATGATTTTTAAAGAGTTTTATGACCTTCTATGGTATTTTATTTATAAAAAAATTGTAAATTAAATCTATGTACATGTAATACCGCTGTCTTGGGTATTACAGCTATAGACCAATAGTTAAGTATTGAACTAACCTTAAGGTTTTGCCAAGGTAGTCAGTACCATATTATGTTGTAGTTTTTGTTCTCTCCACCAAATAGTCACCACTAATATTTATCTCAATTGATCGTAATCACATCAATTACGTTTGTGAACACAAAAATATGTATGCAATCGCAATTTAAATCCTAATAGCATCAAAGTAAAGAGGCATCAGAGACACATTGTAGTTTATAAACCTAAAATATCTTTTGCTGTGTTCCCAAAACCTTAGCTGGCAATGCCCAAGTTATGCATGGAGCTCCAAAACCAGTGACAAAAGATTGTAGGAATGAAATGTAACTAGAGAAATGTAACTAGAGATGCCAATGTTAAGCCAAAAATGCCTGCAACCCACCCATCAAGGCTAAAGCAGAGGGATCAGAAGAGCTACAATTGTTATTGTCATTAGTTATTTACTTCCCATAATCACAAGCCACATTCTTAAATTTAGGAATCATTAGTCATCATATATAATAAACTTGCACAAGATAAATTTCGTTATACTTTTGGTAATGTTTTTAAAGCTCATTTAAACCAATTAGGTAGCAAGACTAATAAGGGTGGACATTTACATTGATAAGAAAAACAAATTTATAAAAATTTATTATATTAATGTTGAGCAATGTTACTTCGACTTTTTATTTTCTTTGAAGTACTCTTGTCTGCGATATATTAGGACATGAGTATAGGGTACGATCCTTAAAATATATGAAAAATATAAAAATTAAATAAACACATGTCCCAGACATACCTGAATTAAACATTTTTAAGAACTAGGTGTTGACACATAAGAGCAAGAAAATTTGACAAGTATCTTTAGTAATCAAAACCTCATTACCTCTAGATTTGAGCACAAACAAAGCTGCAGCATCAAGCTTTTGGGGAGAATCAATGATAACTCCTTCACCATATGTTCTGGACACATCCATAGAGTTTACAACTAATGTTCCCATCTCTCTTTCTCTCCTCTAAGTTTCCCTCTTTCTCCCCTAATTATCTTAGTTAAACATGGTATCCTTGAAAAGATTCAATCTTTGGTTATTGTAGATAATTAAGATGTTTAAAATTATTGGTTTGGTCATAGTTAGACTTAGCTGATGCATGGCAATTAATTTAACACCAAATAAATCATTGAGAAACTTAAGAGCCTATCAATAGTATCAAGATTTCAACACTATGACCAATTAGCAGACAGAAGGAAAAGGAAAAAAAATAACATTAAAAATCATCAGTTGAAAACTGTTTGGATCACTATTCTAAAAGCACAGCCTACAAGGAAAAATCTAACCAAGGGAATGCTTGAGCAATTAGTTAGGTATATTTTACTGATTATGTCATTGTCACAACTTTTGAAAGTCAAGTAAAAGATTTGAAAACTAATGTAAGGTAAGAAAATGGATAGTATACAAATATTGAAAATCATAGATGAACATGATACATCATATTTTATAGGCCAAGTTTCAAAAGATATACTGTATTATTGGTCTTCATGGAAGTACAAGCTTTAGTACCAACTTGTTGCGAGATGTAATCATTAGAGCCTCCTATGAATGGATCATGCCAGAGTCAAGTTTGGATAATAAAGAACTTGTGTAAAGTTTAGCTAGACTTAGTTCATTGAGTCTAAAAAAATGTTTCATTGTTTAAAATAAAAAAACAAAATTATATTAATATTATATATTTTATAATTAAATTTAAATAAAATTTTTTTTACTAATATTAAATAATAATTTGGACTAATTCAAATTAAAGTTATCTTACCTTGACCTAATCTAATTTGAGTTGAACTTATTAGATGAGGCGGATAGTTTGATATTTATATAGGTTTAATTAATAATGGAATCGATTTTTTATTTTCTATAGTTTAAAATTGAAATATTAAAAGAAAAAATTCATCTATTATCCAAAACCTTTTCTTAATGTACTATTTTTATCTATAACCTTTAAAAGTTATAATTACTATTCGTTATCTTTATATGTTTCATTCCATGACTTATAAAAGTTATGCGTATCATCTAAGATCTTTTGTTAATATTTTATTTTCATCTATACTTTTAAAAGTTTTTTTTTAACATATACTTTTAAGTTCTATATATAAATATTCACAACTTTTCAAAAAAATATCACCATCGATCCATCCATTAATAAAAAATTAAAGTTTACAAAATATTCAAGTAAGCACTAATTGTCAAGTCACATGACACAATGCACATATGGCAAGTACTACCTATCAATTCTTACATGAACCCAAAAAATTTAATTAACCCACTTGAACCCAAACCTGATTTTATTAGAAAAGTCAATGATAAATTCATAAATCACATATTTTATGCACTTTCTATTCTTAGTTTTTGTTATATTTTCTATCTTTATTTTAGTTAATTATGTTTTTTTTTTTTCAATTTCAAATTTATTTTCAAGAATGAATCAAAAATATGTTAATGAGATTGATAACGAGCTTCTAATATCAAAATCATAATATGGAAGAAGATATTAGAATAAAAAAATAAAAAAGGCTTGATTCTTGCACTCTAAGTAACAAGAAGATACTTGCTTAAAAAGCATTAAAATTAGTCAACCAAACCCGCTACGAAACACCTAGATTTCCTACTTTGAATAGGATTCTCCAACTTTAGCTAGGGTTTTCTTTTAGCCGCTATGAATAAAAGCTTAACCTTTGCATTCAAGGAGAGAAAATCAAAATTAAGGGTAGGCAAAACCAAAATCAAGAGGAGGCTAGAGCATAAAAAGGAGAACTAGTAGGGAGAAAAGGAGAATAAAAAAAGACTAAGAGAAGAATATTATAACTAACCACCATACCCAAGTATCTTTTTTTTTTCTTTCTTTTCTTTTTCTTTCATTCTTACTAGAATTTTCTTATGAATCTGTTAATAAACACATCAAACATTTGTAACTAAGTTTTTCTTTGGTTAAGGGTGATTTAAAAGCCATGGACATGAATTATTCAATAATTATCTATTCAAATTGCTTATGTTCTTCCCTAAAAATAGTTTATGATTCTTATCTTGATTTGTTTAGGTGCATCACTAAATACCTTGATAATTATTTATTGCTAGATTTTGAATCTTGATCTGTAATTGTTTTGTTTTCCTATTAATTAATAGTAGTTTATGATCAATGATTATGGTCAAATTTTTGTTGATTGTAATGTGGAACATAACCTAGGTTAAATAATCCAAGCCTGTGAGTTTGTTGCTTAGATTAACCTATTGTTCTTATCCTAAAGCTTCCATCAAACTAATTCTCGAGAGCTTATTCTAGGTTATCTAATAATTAGGGATTAAATAGAGATCTTGTTATATTTAATGACAAACTAAGGAGAGATTGGAATATCAGAGCTTGTTGCTATTTACGGTTAATAATTTCAAGGGATAATTAGAGATAACTCTTATATTGATTCATATTTTATGTTTAGAGGCGGCAAATGATTCCTTAGCAATTCTTTTTGTCATTATTGTCACTTGTTATTTTGTTTCCTTAAATCCCATCAAAGTTTATTTTGTGTTTTTTGTGAAGTCTTTTTAAATTCGTTTGGTTAATTTAGATTATAGTTTTGCATTAATAACTTATAAATTGAAAATAATCTCTGTGGATACGATCCCTGCATATTGCTATACACAATAACAACCATAATTTAGTGTAAGGATTTGAGAGATACATTATTTACTGTATTAGTAAACAACTCGAACTTAATCCAACCCAAAACCGAAAATAACCTAAATGCAAAATAATCTGAAACCAAATTGACCTAAAACTGAAATGATTCGAACAATTAAACCGAAATGACTCAAATCTAAATTAAATATAATTTTTATTTTAAAAATTTTAATTAATAGAAAATATAAATATACATTTATTATTAATTTATTTTAATTTTATAGCTTATAATTATCATTTTTTTGTAGGTAGTGGCTATAAAGAAAAGTTGAAAATGAAAAAAGAGCTTGATGTTATTATATTAATGTTAGGGTACTAAGAATTACAATTTTAATGAATTGATTGTAAATCAATCTTAATATCTCTATTTTAAATTAAATTGTTGGATTGGATAAGTAGTAGATTTATTATTTTTTTAGTAAGTTTTTTATATTATTAATGTAATAACCTTGTTAATTAATTTTTTAAGATTTCAAGATAATTTATTCTAAGACAAAATTCTTTTTTTAAATATACAATAATTTCTTAAATGAATAATAAAATGTTATATCAATTATGATAATTTTACAATAATATTTAAAATAAATTATATATATTTTTTATCATGGATATACTTATTATTAGATATCAATGACATAAAAGGGTGTATAAATAAGAAATAGATATACATAGTAGATAGAGGTTGTCGTACATAAATATATAATGTCAGATTACATTGCACGATTGATATCAGTGGTGAATAAGAAATTGATCTTATTATGTCCATTTGAAGAGGAAGGAAATTGGTTGGTGGTGTTAGGTGGTACATACAATCCCACATTGGAAACTTAAAGCTAATGTAAGTGGTATATGTCATAACATGCCAAACACAAATTCAACATGCTAGACTTAAACAAATAAAATTTATTTTCTCATATTGGGATAACACTTAATTGTTGGACGAATTACATGTCCAACTCAACCCTAAATGGTCATCATAAAATGACCAAATAATTCTCGGAGTCACCAATCTTGTTTTGGCTAAATGAGATTGGTCGCCTATCGAGGCTCATATTTTAAGGGTTACAAAACCTCAAAAACAAGTATTGAGTCTATGTTATACCGAGTTCACATAAAAAGGTTTCGTGAGTCAGTTATAATTATGTGTAAGGATCGATCCCCTTCATGACGCCTAAAAATCGATACATTTTAAGTACGTGTTAACTAGAATCTCGATCATGATCGATTTTAATTTGTCTATATTTAATTATAACTCTCCATTTCTAAAATCATTTATAAGTAATATTATTTTTCTCATTTTAAGTAAATCAATTTTTTTAAATCAAAATATTTTTCACAACCCTTCGAAAAACTTGAAGGAATACGAAAGTTCTATTTTTTGAGAAAATTAAAAATTTTGATTTACTTGTTTAAAGAAGATATTTCTTTTGTATAAAATAATTAATGAGGTTACTTCCATATACTAGAAACACACCTATGGACTATTTTAACTTGAGATATTGCCTCAATTTTTTTTAAAATTATATTATAATTAACATATAAATATATTTAATTTGAAGCATATCATTATGAAAATGACCCCAAAGTACATACATGAAATTGCTAAATGACCTTTTGATTATAGAAAATATTCTAAATAGACCTAGCATGCATGGACATTATGGCATGGTCCTTAAATCATAGAAAATGATTTTAGTGCATGAAATTTGCATAATAATTTCTAAGTCATGGAAAATAACTTCAATATCTCTAAAATTCATGAAATTTGCATGAAAGTCCCTCGATTGTAGAAGATGACCTAAATGATAAAAAATTCATGAAATTACATTAAAGTCCCTAGATCATAGAAAATGACTTAAATCACATTAAAAGTCATGAAAAGTTTATAAATTGCACCAAAGTCCCTAGATCATGCAAAATGACCTAAATGACTGGAAATGACATAAAAATACCTAAGTCATGGAAAATGACATAGAAATGCATGGAAGTTACAAAATGGCTCCTAATATACATGGAATCATTATAGGAAAATTGCAAAATGTTCTTTAGAAGTTTCTAAGACTCCTATACATACCTATATATCATTTTCACTAATAATCATACTAACATTGCATCATATATGTTTTTACTTTCAAAATACCTTATTAACATGAACATACATGGATTCATAAATATACATGATAATGTTGTCATAATCATCATATATTCATGGGATATACATGGACATGTAAATCATGATAATAATGTATGTAGACACCACAAAATGCATGCATCAAACTTATCATGAAACATAAACAACATAAGACTAAACTCATAACCAAAATGTAGAAGAACACATGATGAAAACTTACACGAAACCAAAAAATCAACATAAAACATTTGGAAAATAAATTTTCTTCATGGAAACTTATTTTTTTGGAACTTTTAACACAACAACACTAAAGAATAATCAAATAATGATTTGAGGTCATAGCTTAACATTTGGCTATAACTCGGTTCTTGCACCTTGGCACAAATCATCCCTTAAGCATAGCTTAGATCATCAAGCTCACATAAAAGAGAGAAGAAGATGCAAAATAAAGACAAAAGATGAGAGAAAACAACTTGAAGCTATCACTCTTTTTTTCTCTTTTTTTTTCATTTTTTTCATTTTGTTTTGCTTTCTTTTTGCTCTTTTTTTTTTTTAGCTCCAAAACTGAATGATCCCATTTAGTGAACGTCCTCAAGGTGTTTTAACCCTTTTTTGCTGATCATCTCATCCCTATGCAAATTCATCACATTTTTCTAACTCAACCAAGCTTGCTTGCAAGTAATCTTTCTATAGGGCTAAGTGGTTTGATCAAGGGCTGAAACCCTTTCAAATGGAGCATGTTTTTAGCTGAGTTTGGTGAACAATCTCAGATACATGCCCTCAAAGAGAACCCCACTCCAAATGGTCATATCTTTGCTCTATGCAAGAAAAGGTGTTTTCATTTTAACTTAAAATAGTCATCCATTGGAATTCAGCAAAATCAGACTCAAAATAGTCAAAAAACAGCCAAACTAGATGCCATTGGTTTTTAAGTATGAATAAAGCATTAATCTTATTTATCTTAAGCTTTTTTATACTTTAATGGCTTAATACATGTGAGTGGTTCTTAGGCTTATGTTTCAATGGTAAAATGTTTGTGGAAGACCTCTTGCATGGTTATGAAGTGATCCAAGGCCATTAAGAAGAGGAAATGTTAGAAAACATGGGTGAAAAAGCTTGTTCATGTGAAAATTTTCATAAATTATCGATACATTGGTGTTTGTATCGATATAGGTGCTTCTAGAACCAAAATTCATGAAAAACATAACATATTATGAATTCAATATGTCCTTATATTGATACAATGCATGCTTTAGGCTTAGAGTGACCAAAACCCAATGATATATCGATGCATTAATATAATGTATTCATACATATTCGTGAATTTCATGAAAATGATATTTTTTACATACTAAAGGTTTTTAATTATTCAAATTGCTCCCTAAACATTTCAAACCTTCCTTTTTCCCTCCTTGCTGTCGTACAATCCATCTTTATTATTTTTTCTTTATTATTATTTATTTTTGGCCTTCTTTAGAGAATTGGTTGGGGACTATCGCAAGATGGCCCAAATATAAATCCTGACCAGCCCAACTTAAAATGGCAGGTGTGTCACTCGTTCTTATATATCTATATATCATTATTCTTTACCTATAAGGGCTATATCTTCATTATTTTATCCTTATTATTTTTTTCGTATATAGGGACAAGTCGTCAAGATGAATTGCTCACTTGACTTAACCTTAAATAGTTATTACCAAACAACCATTTACCTTGGAGTCACCACCAATCTATTTTGGCAAGGTGAGATTGGTCACTTGTTGTTATTAGTATTTCAAGGGTTATGAAACCCAAAAACTAAATTACTTATAAGTCCCTAAATTTTTTAAAATTACATATTACCCCTAAAATGGCTAAAAATGCTAGAAATGATTTTGAAATGTCCAAAATACCCTAAATGGATATTTAGATTAAAGTGACCTAAAATACAAAAATTACAACTAAGTCCCTAAACTTTTTCAAAATTTCATTTCATACCCTCTTGGAGAATTGTATGAATGAAAGTTTTTATACTCTACACCCCCGAAGGACTGGAGGAATGGTAACAATGATCAAAACACTCTAAATGGATTATTTTATGTTAGAGATGACCATTTGGACTTAAAATGCAAGATTTTCCTAATGGTCCCTAAACTTTTCTAAATTTGCAAATTGGTCTTTACATAATTAAAACACAAAATCAAACATCAAATATAATCAACACAAAAATCACCTTTGGCCTTGGAACAAATTTTTCAATATTTACAAATAAACCCTTAAATTTTTTAAATTATAGAAAGACCCCAAAATCAAAAAAAATGTATTTCAACAACATAGAATGCATGAAATATATTCTTAAATGTATATTGGATTTCGACCAAGCATGGAATGGCTAAAATTATTTTTTATTTTTTATAAATTAGTTCCTAACTTTCTATATTTATAAAATAGCCACAAAATAAAAAAAACCATCATATAAATATAAATTAGGTTCAGTCAACGTCAAACAACCCATCAAACAAAATTTTTCCAGCTCAGTGATCATATATCCAAGCTTTACCAAGCACAAATCAACTTCATTATGTAATAAATCATAAAAAATAAACATATAAACATGTTATTCCAACATATTAAAAAGAAAATACCTAGGAAAATAATATAAATATGATCATATATATATATATATGAAAAACTAAACATCATAGCACAAAAATCAACATCATATTAAAAAAAAAATTTCATGAGAAAAATTAAGTTATTATTAAGAAAAATAAATCGTAATCAACAGCAAAGAAAATAGTTCATAGCCATCAAGCTTAGCCTTTCAACATGGATTAAAATCCACGAGCTAAAACATGATTTTGGTTAACTAAAAGGAAGAAAAGTAAATAAAATGAACAAAAACCAAAGATTTTAGAAGAAAATACCTTAAAAGCTTTAGAACTTAGAAAACTTTTAGTGTTTGTTTAGTGTTTTTCTTCATGAAAGCCAATTTCTCTTAAATGGAAAATCGTCCCCCTATTTATAAAGGGGAGGTTTGGCCAAGGGGGTGAAAAAATCCCATTGGCCGAAAATTACAAAAAAAATTTCTAATTCATTTTATTTATTTCATTTTTATAGGTATTTGTAATTTGGTGATAAGATGACACTAAATTAAAGTGTACTATTAGCTATGACTCATCCTTTTTAATGATGATTAAGATAAGATCATCTAATGGCATGGTTAAAACCAAACTAAATTAGTTAGGGAATAGTTGGGTCCAACTACACTAGTTTCCATAGAACTAGTTAAAAAATCCAAAATTAAAATAAAATAAATTAAAATTAATAATCATAAACAAAATTTTTGAAATGAAATAATGAAAAAAGTCTTAATTGGAAATCCAAATTTCATGTAATTAGATGAGAAAAATCCTTACAAAAGAAAATTATTATTTTTAAAAAAATTCAAAGCTCATAAAATAAACTAAATTTTCAAAAACTAATTTAATATGAATTTAATTTAAATATTTGATGAATTTTAAAAATTTTAAACTTAGAAAAATCTCACCAAAAAATTTTATGAAGTAGAAAACCTCAAACATTGAAAATAAAAAAAAATTCCAAAAATAATTCTAATTTAAGGAGAATAAATTGAATTCAATAATTTACTTAAAATATTAATTTGTAAAAACAAAAAAAATAAAAATTTAAATTTTGGAACAAATTTCACCAAAAAATTTCACGAGTAAAAGTTCACGGTACAGTGAAATTTTCAAAATTAATTAGGAAATTTGGCAACTTGATACCTCATGATATAAAATGCCAATATGTATTTTGTTTGCACTTTTTTATTTTTCAGAGTGCATATCGGCATAAGCATTTCACCAGAATTGATAAAAATATACGACGGTCAACTTTTTAAATTTTACAGAAGAATCTTGAAAAATTCCTAAAAAATGAGAAATTTGGTCGTGATATCATCTGCAAAAGTGAATTTCCAAAATTTGATAAGAAATGCTTAAATCATTTTTTTTCCTTGAATATTCATCCCTTTTATTCGACAGTAGCCCTCAAAACTACACTTTTTCTATCATGTGTGAATGCGACCATTTAAATATGACTAAATCAATCTTGAAAATGTCCAATCTGTCTGGAGAAGGTCACCTTCTATCAGAGTGGCCACTAGATTCTGGTTCTCAGATATTGAGGACTATTGGAAATAGAGCCGAATGAAATAAAGTGTTTACAGGGACAAGGGAGGCATGTGTGTTTTACCTAGGTCCCGGATCGAGCTTCACTTACTTAGAAGTGGCTTGGACAAAATAAGGTATCTATAATATATATATATATGCTTAGTTTTGATGAGGCCCTAAAAGACATCCGAGCTTTTGTGCGAGGGTTGAGGGTTGTAAGAGCTTGGGAAACAGCAAGTGCCTAGCAAGCCTGGACCTAGGTTTAAGTTAAAGGTTGAGTGGGCCATAATTCATTTAGAGCCTAGCCCATTAGAATTATTTCTACCCAACTCGTTTGTTTGTTTTAAGCTCAAACTGAGCCAACTGGTTTGTTAGATTAAGACATGCTTGTCTATTCAAATTTTAAAAGGACGACTGAATAGTTTCTTTCTACTTTGATAATTGTATGTAAAATAGTTTCAAACTATTTGCTTGAATTTTATTTTAAAATCCTATTTGATTGTAATCGTTCTTGTTTGAAAAACTATAAAAAAATTTTTCTATGGTTTTCTTTATTCTGATTTTACCATCTAAGAGAGAATACACAAAATTTGAGCGGTTTGTATAGTTGCCATTATTGTGCTTCCCACTGTAAAAATTAAGAGACATAGAAGATAAATTTGTCAAGCATAATAGATAGGCAATAATCATCTAAAAGCCAAAGGTTTCAAACCTTGACTTTAAAGGATAGTCTAGGCTCATTCTTATCAAAGTAGGCATAAAATATCAAATCAAATTAAACATATGTAGCATAAAGTAAATAAGAAATACCTAGGTTTCCTTAGGATCTTAGGTTGAAATGTATGTGTGGTCAATTTGGCAATTTGAAAACAAATCTGATAAGGTTATTGCCTCTTTAAAGATTCGTAACTTTGAGTGTGTCGATCCTTATATGATCATTGCCATGACTTAGTTACTTCGATCTCTTTTTGAGGCCACATGAGCACAAGCATCTTACCTCTAACAGTAATCCATAATTGTTGAAGCCTTTTTAAAGGTCTAGTGGTTCTCCAGTGCTAGCTTAAAGGTTTGAGAAGCCTTAATCGAAAGGTAAGATGCAACCGATTTCTCTCAGACATAACCAAGAACTAATCTAAGAAGTCATAGAGATATGAGATAGTGCCATAGAGAGGCCATAAGGATTGGCATTGTGGTTTCTTTCCTCATATGGATATGAGTTTTTTGATTTTTCTCACGATCAAGAATGATTCTAGACCATCAAAAGAGCAAACAAGGCACTATTGGTGTAGAGAGAGCAAGATTAAGCTAATCATGGCTTAAGGTTTACGGATATGGAGCTTAGAGTTTTTTTATAACAAAAAAGTGTAATAGCCACCCAAAACTCTTATAGATGTATATTTATACATCTAAAATTAAGTTAAGCTTTAACTAATGGGTTAATCAAGCCCAATACTACTAAACCCAATGGATTTCACCATAGGTGGTGCTATCATAGGGATATAAGTGAAACTCATTTACGTAGTCCATTTAAAATTAGGCCTAAAGCATTAACTATTTAATACCTTAGTCTAATCCAACACCAATGAGGCCTACTAATATTATGCCTAACTTATATCAAGTCTGAATAGGTTTTGTTCAAAACAAGGCCCCTTTAACTTAATAATTACAGCTTTTAGGGCAACCCCTATTCATATGCAAGAACATTTAATTCTCAATTAAAGTCCTCACCTAAGTGAAACGATTTTACTTCATGTAAATATTATTAAATAACTATCGCATAATTATTTAATTTGCTAGAAATAATTATCTAGCCCAAACCTAAGATATCCCTATTTACATCTTATTATTAAACATGATCTCGATAAGACATTTTTATCTTTACTGCCACACTAAGACATCTATAATTAGATTTCATAAATCTAATTTATGTCGTGAATAATACTTAATTGAACTCATTCATTTAAGTCCTTCACATTTTACCTTTTATTTAATTAAGCTATACTTAATTAAATCTCAGATTTAATCCAACAGATTATCTTATTGTGTGACCCATAAGGTTTCTAACATGTTGGCAATGAATATGATTAATCTTATTAATTTCATTCATAGATCAAAAGTGGGATCTAGCAACCCATCATGACCACCTAAATGTTGAAGCATTAATATGATCATGGAGAAACTTTTTAACAACTAGCCATCCAGTGTAATTTGGTATTTCACAAAATATCTCAGAAAGACCATAAGCATGGTGCAATATCTACTCATATCAATCCATATTAGTTCCTACAACATATGGTTAACCTTATGAATTTAGAGAAGCAATTTAGAAGAAATCATGAATTGGCCAATGACTTTAACAAGTTAACCAAAGCCAAGAACATATAAGATATGTCTCTGATGTCACTTGGAATACTGAATTTTTTCTAGATCACTCATCCACCTTCGTGTGCTTCATATCATACCCAAAGCCACCCTACTAGACATCCGTTTATTATGGACCTATTCGTGATGATTTTTAAGTATGAGAGTCCCCATACAAGATAACTTGGTATCACAAGTCATGGGACTAATTACATGACTTGCACTTGAGAACATTTCCATAGACACTTAAATGACAGTACCAAATGAGTTCTCACACGAGCCATGTTTAGTAAACTTTTTTCGCAAAACAAGCACCTACATGCCATCCCAAATATCCCACATACTTCAACCCAAGAGAATGATTGCTTACTTCACAACTAAAAAAGCATAAAATATGCTGGTCTTTGAGCATTGCTAATGCCTCATCTTAGTAATACAACGACTAAGAATAATTTTAGGAATGTGACTTTGGTGCATAAGTATCTCATAGTTGTAACTCATTACGTTTCCTGTACAAGGCCAAATGAGTCCTTTAAGGTCATAGGGATACTTATTTGTCCATTGTGTATTTTAAGGGGTTTTAGGATAAATTTTATTTTTTCACACAATCAAGAATTTTGAAAATTAAGGTAATATCTCATAGTTAAAGTAGTTCATGGAATGTTTCCCACTATATGAGAGGGGTTCTACGATTATTTTAATAGCGAGATATCCTTTTAAAAATGAAAAAATTAGTATTTTTTAAAATTTTGTAAAAGTAAAGGCTTTCGTATTCTTTCAGCCCTCTAGCGGGTGAGAAAGATATTTTGATTCTTAAATGTTTTTGTATTCCTACGACTCTTCAATGGGATGTGAGAGGTATAATGATAAAACCTATTGTGTTCCTGCGATCCTGTGATGGGGTATGTAAGATATTTTGATCTTTAAAATACTAAAAACTCAATTTTCTCATACGAAATAATAAATCTGTTTCATAAAATTTTGTTTTTATATATATGAGAATTATAATTAAATACCACATATTGAAACTAAATTAGAATCAAATTTTAAGTTAACACATAATTAATAAGGTAAAAATTTTTAGGCATCATGAGAGCGATCGATACTTAGTCATGATTATAACTGATTCTTAGACCCTTCCATACTCTGGTATTAACACTAACCTCAAAGTTTGTTTCCATAGGTTTTAGAACCCTTGAAATATGATATCCAATAGGTGACCAATCTCACCTAGCCAAAATAGATTGGTGGTGACTACAAAATAAATGGTTGTTTTGTAACGATTACTTAGAGTTAGGTCGATGAGTGATTTATCTTGCCAATTTAGTCTCGAGACACAAATAATAATAATAATATGGCCCCTATAAATAAAAAAAATAATGATATATAGATATATATATATATAGAGAGGAATGAGGGGTATAGCCACCTTTTAAGTCCAGCTGGCCAAAATTTGTATCCTTGTCGTGCTACGATAGCTTAGCGACTTCACTAGGGACAAGTTAGAAAGTCTGACCTAAAATTAATCACGTATTAACTAAATTATGATTAATACAGTTTTGACCTGTATTTAATTATAATTCTTGATTTTTTCAAAATAAATTTTTTATTATATTTTTTATTTATACCAAAATTTCAACATATATTGTTCATATTTTTAACTAATTTTTTTCGCAGCATTATTTTAGGGGAATTTAAGATAGGGTAATTTTTGAAAGTATTAAGTCATAAAAGGTTTGTCCATTCTTTTCATATGTACTGTGCACATATATAGCATTAGATTCTCCTCCAGGCATATGAGGGGGGCATAGCTTACCCAATATTTTAGAAGAGGCTGAAGTAGCTCACGCTTTAAAGTGCTAACCTCTATTTGGGCCAGTGAAAAGCCTACCGAGTGTAAATTCTTACATTTGCTTTGAGGTGTTAGTCTCACTATGGGCATGGAAGATACTCCTACTTGAATTGAACCCTTTCTTACATAAACCCCTGATGGGTAAGTACTAAGGTACCTTATTAATTCTTTTCAGACTTGAGGGAATGATTTAGGAACCTATTTAGATGTCCAACTTGAACTCCATATAATGAATTGGAAGGACCTCAATTTGTAAGAACCATACCTGGTTTTAAAAGTTACCAAATTAGATACATATGGGGGAATGCTTCAACCTTTTACTTTTATAATTTGATTTTCTTGTTATCAATAAGTGTACATTGAGTTGCTACGATGAATTTTATTTTTATTATTTCTTGCTTTGATTTGTCTATATTATGATGAATTTTCTTAGAGCATTTTTTGTAGTTGCATTTCATTTTTAATAAAATTTCTTTAATAAAATAAAATTAAGTTTCATGGATTCGTCCCTAAAGAAAGAGAAAGAAAAAAGAAATGACATGAATCTCTCTTTTCAAAAAAAAAAGATGGAAAGAGAAAAAAGCAAAAACAAAAAAGAAGAAAAAAAGAAGAAAAGAGAGAAAAAAACCTAAATCAAAATCAAATTGATCAAATTCTTGAAGCCTTCAAGTCTGCTAAAGAAAAAAATAGTTTAGGATTTTTTTCCTTTTTAATTTTTCTCTTGCATAACATCCATATCCCATAAAAGATTTGCAAATTCTTTCAAGCATTTTTACATCTGCAAGATTCCTATATTCATTTGTTATATGCTCATACATTTGTAATTCCCATGGCGAGCTGAATCCATTTCATTTATTGCATTTTAAGGACTAAGACATGGGTGACAATTTGAAGGCAAGAACTAGCATGTTAGAGTCCATCCAGAGAGATTTGAACACCAAGTTTGTGGGATGAAAAAATTACTTGCAAAACTTATTTGAAATAACTACTAGCATTCTCAAAAGAGAGCCTGTGAAAGAAACTCCATCGTTTATATTAGATCAATTTTGGCATGACCTTAACAACTCAGTTGGAAGCACGAGTTAGCACTCTGGAAAGAAATATTAGGGAATCTAAACAAGATGTGTAAGAAATATAAGGACAACTTTCAGAGTTGATAGAAAATACGGGGGATTAGAATCAAAGCAGAATGGATTGCCCTTAGGAGTCATCATCGTTGTTGCTCTTAATCCATCCCACTACTATCACCAACCCAAAAATTGAGTCAAGCATATCATTAGAGGTGGATTTTGATCCATGGTCAATTCAGATAACTAAAAAGAATATGCTTAATCTTTCATCACTGTAGATTAAACCAAACCCTTTGTTAACATTTTATCACTCCTTGATACCTTCAGGCTCTGGCAAGCAAGAAATCATAGTAAAATTAAAATATATTTTAATTTGTTTCAATCCACCACCCTTATTTGCTTAAAATTGACTGGTCACACCTGTTCATGTTAAAACCCATGAAATCCCGTATAAAAAAGAATATAATCCTTAGGCCTATTATGAGTACCATGCTGGAGTAAAGGGACACTATATTGAGGACTGCATTCTATTTAAAAACAAGGTGGAAAGCCTTATAGAAGCTGGAGTGTTAAGGTTTGAAATAAAAAATGGATCAGAGGAAATTCACTATCAAATTATTTCCAAAGCACTTACCCTAAGGGGTGGGAAAACAATTAAGACTAGAATCCATTTGATTCTATTCCCATCCTTTATACTGTATCGCAACTTATTAGGAACCTTTTTTTTGGTGCCTTTACAGATGAGGCCACTAAAACCTCTATACCCAAATGATTACAATACCAATGAGCAGAGCGACTATCACTTTGGCAATTGAGGTTACTCAACAGAAGGCTGCCTCTAGTTGAAATATAAAATTAGGGAATTCATCTAATTAGGATTGAATTTCAAAGGGAAGAACACCAAGTTTCAATGAAAATTCGATGATTAAACCTTTTGGCTAAGGGCAATAAAGTGCCAAGAGGCAATGAATTGATCATGAAGATAATCTTATGCCTATTTGCTAGGTTTTGTAAATATAAAGTTAAAAAAGAATGATCAGTATTTGCAAGGATTCCTAGAAGTATTAAGATAGCTAGAAAAATGAAGTGTTTACAAGAATGATCCTTTTATTGTTTTTTTTCTTTTGAATCCTATAAACGCGATTTTTTATCTCAATAATGAATGAATAAATCAGAAAGTTTTGGTTGATGAAACAATAGTGTTGAATCATGATTCTAATTCTTCAGATTCTTGCCCCTATAATAACCTCCATGTCTAATATTTACTCAACTATTT